>JAZHYW010050449.1:0-16148 GCA_037355805.1 Ixodes ricinus | reverse complement strand
CAGAAGCAGTCGTCCACATATCTTAGAAACGCTTCGGGGCTTGCAGCAAAGGACTGTAGAGCATGTTGTTCTATGGCTTCCATGCACAGGTTTGCCGTGGTGACAGAGATGGAGGCCCCCATTGCGGTTCCACTGGTCTGCTTGAAGTACTCGGCGGCGGCGGCTCCGGCGCGCCAGCTGTGTGCCGTGTGACGTCACTGCTCCTCGCGCATGCGCAGACCGGCGAGGCGCGCGCGGCGGCGGCGGAGCGCGCGGCAGCGGCGGCTCCGGCGCGCCCGCTGTGCGCCGTGTGACGTCACTGCTTCTTGCGCTTGCGCAGCACGGAGCACGGCTCATTATGCGAGCCACGCGAAACTGCTCAACCTCGGCCAGTGTAGCTCACGCTACAAAACGGCAAGAGAGGAAGAAGAGGATCGTGCACATTTGCCTCCGCCATAGAGGAAAAAAAAGATTGCGGCTCCTTTCCTCCATAGTCGCCCCTGAAGAGGAAGCCGAACAGGTTTCGAAACGTTGGGCCCCTGATTTAGAGATTGGATGGTCGTCGTATTTTAATAATTATTTTCCCAACCAGACACGTCTTCCGTCTAATGTTTACTTTTAAATAAATGGCATTGTTTTTTTTCTTTGTCATTAATAACTTTCTCAGTCGCAATATTTACACCTACATGGATATGGCGTAGAGCAAACGATAATATTGTGTCTTTTATGTCTATAAAGCGTGCATTTATGGAAGGTTGTTTTCAACCACTTAATATTATAAAATTTTATGATAAAACTATTCTATTTTCAGTGTTTTAAATATGGGTATTTCATATAAAAATTGTGGCATTTGTGTCGCATAGGGGTCACATATTGTTTTAAAAGGGAACAATATAATATGACGATTTTTTTATTGATCGGAGCTGAAGGAAGGCTTGGCGAATACGGATTGAGACAGACAAATAACAGGCTGAAGATGAGGTAGTTCTTACATAATGCAAAAGAAAACGGTCAGCTAGAACGATAGGGACAAAACACAGACAGAGGAGAAACAGAGACATACACACCGCTGACTATCAACTAAGACCTTATACTTCTTCTTCATCACTTCAACCCAAAGATTCACACCTAAAATAATTCAAATAAATCACCCTAAATACTTACATTACACTACTAAATTCTAGCTGACCGTTTTCTTTTGAGACAGACGTTCACAATTCTGAATGACATCCATGTATATGCGAGTTCAAGATATATCCTTTTCAAAAATCAGAGGCATCCAGTGGTAAATCACATAAGCTTTAAAATGGCTGCTCTAATGGTGGTGATGAAAGTATAGTATCTGCTAAATCATGCACCGCCAACTTCATCTATGAAAGCTCACAAATTCAAAATATCTACCGGACATTTTAACTCTCGATTCTATTAACGTTACAAAATGGTCGGAGGGACGCTTACAAAAATTCGATACTGGATATATTTTATATTGCATTATTTGAGTGAATGTTCTTGTTTGTAGTCCTATATGCACGTTTTATGTGTACAAACGTAAAAACCGGGTTAGCGAACCATTGGGTCATGAATCAATTCTCAAAAGAGCTAAATCATGAAATGTTCCCTGAGAGTTTTATGATTATCGTAATATTCTCACAAACCTGGAGTCGTATTTACTCCAGATATATTTCGCTAAGTGGTAATTTATTTACATGACCACTCAATAAGCTATTGTTGATATTAAAAAAGTGCAGTTACGAAACCCAATATTCTATTAGATATATGTTTTACGTAAGATTCAAGGATTGTTCATTACAATATGGGTATAGTAGTTGTAACATATTTAGATATGATATTATCATAGTTAATAGTCGAAAACATGCAGATGAATTAACTGTGCTGATCGAGTAGAAGTTTTTATGAAGCTGAAATCATCGGAGGCCTCGTAACAATCATCCCACTCGATCGGCTGGGTTACTTCATATTCACATTTCTTATTCTTTGGTGTTCAGATACCACGCGAGATGATAAAAAGTGCCACGTTATGGCAGATAATATAAATATTAAAATTATGTCATTGACAAAATTGCTACAAAGGAATGTGTACAGCCTAAGCGTTCAATTCATGAACCTCGAGAGGAATTTACATGTGTACGTCGGTGAGCCCATATATATATATATATATATATATATATATATATATATATATATATATATATATATATATATATATCACCCCGCTTATTTGCCACTTCATGCACGGTAGATTGAAGAAAATTTGCTTGATCTGTTACCGAGGCCGATTCTGTCCAAAGAAAGCTCCAGAAACTGGAAAATCAGATAGAGCTGGGATCCAACATTCAGGTCCGCGATGCCTTCGAGAGCACACTGTTGACAAAAAAAGAAAAAATGAAGCATCTTGAACGAACCCTATGCACTTGCGTTGCCATCCCCTTGTTTGTAAGCAATAAAACGAATATTCATGCCCTGAAGAGCGATAAGCGAAGAGTCCAAATTTTTTTTGTAATGTTTCATTTTGGAATGAGAAGAAGGTTCAAGTCCTTTTAGAAAGTTGTACAATGCTTTGAACAGCATACTAAAACCTAAAATAGAGACACCAGAAAACGTATCCCTGATTGAGTACCACATTTGTGAGCTTGAGAAGCAGTGGCTATTAAATGCGGAACCATTTATTTCGTCAACCGACACCATGAAACGTGCAAGTAGTGTGAGCCGGCAACTTTGACTCTCATGTTTATACTCAAACAGTATAGTAGAAAAGAGATGTTTAAATTGCAATAATTATTCAGACAACAAAAGTCGTCGGAAATTGGCGGGAAACCCATCAGCGGAATGTCAACAATTAAATCACAAAGTTATGTGAATTTTTTATGATAAAAAAACACTTTATACGAATCGACGACAAAAATAATTCAATTGCCTCAACGGCCCCTGGGTAGTTAAATAAAGAAGCGTTTACGCAGTTCAAGACGGTAAAAAAATGCATGCATTCGCCTTTCAAATACAATCTGCGTAGTGACTTTGGTGAACATTTTTTTTATCTTGCCATACGTTTTTCTCAGAAAAGGATGCTACAACCTTCTAACCTTTTTAACAGATTATATTGTTAAATGCCAACTTTCAAGGACAGACAAATCTTGTTATGAAGGTTCTATATATTTCAAACGAAGTACACACATAAAAGAACTGTTTCTTTTTTGTTTAGTTCTTTACCATCATAGGTTTTCACCTCTGAACTAGGCTTGAAGTCGTCATGTTTAGATTTTATTACCCAACCCTCATCGCTTTAATATTATTCGTTGACGCGTCCTTTCAGTATCTTTTGATATGCGATCGTTAGCCTCATCGCATGGCATAATTTTTGTACTTTCAAAGTTTGCCTACCAGTTTAAGGTTGTACAACGGTATATGTCGAATAACCCAATTTATGTTTGTGGTAACTGATTCATTAGAAAGAGCTGGTTTAGACCAATGAACTTTGCAACCAGGCTTTCTGTTGTAATCAAATTTTAAATGTGCAAAGTCTGCATGTAATCATACTGACGCAATAAACGGCGCCAATTTATATTTTGCAAGACTTACCAATACCAGGTTTCCAATTAAATTCACAGCTCCTTCCTGCAATTGAAAAGCAGAAACAAAATATGACGATATACGTGATCGATTAATGAACAGGCCTTTGAGATTTAGCAAAACTTGAGAACCTAATATCGGCTTCGAGTATTTTTTTGTGTTTAGAAGTTTCAAAAAACAATACAGTGGAATTCGTAGATCAAATAGCACTGCACGTTTTGTTATGGTAATAAATGAATAAAAAAATAATTAAAGTTTGATTAGAGAAAGATTGTTTCTCGCTTTTACAAACACAATTTTTTTATCTGAAAACATTATGTTACTAATAGTCTATAGGGTGTCTTGATCAAACCCACAGATTGTGCTCAATGAATCAATAGCACAGTTCTCTACTTATTCATGCCTTGTCAGGCGTGTGTGTGACACGCTTGTTGGGTTACCAGGTTTGGACAAGATAGTGTAATTCAAAGTTTTCGCTTCGAAAGGTAAATTGTATTCTATATTATGCCACTCATGTTTCGCTTCTAAAAACACTTCAATATAGTATCACCACGTCAAAGTAAATATTTTTTGTACAGAAAGTTTTAGTACGGCACCTATAACTTAGTTGTTTTTTTAACTTCCGACATCATTAAAACTATTTTTGTTGAGTTACATATAAGAATATCAATTAGGAAACTTATAACCGAGTAGATTTTCTGCCTTTTCTAACACGGGTTAGCATACATTCGACATGAAAGAAAGTTACAGCCAAACTTTTTAGAGTCTCATTGTTGCGTGGTAGATGAGGATGCATACAAAAGACAAACATAAGAACTGCGAGAATGTGAAATCTTTCACATACTTAGTTAAGATAATTGGTGTTAGGTTTTTGTTTTCAATTATTAAGTTTGAGTTTTAAGTATACTACAGCTCATACTGCATTCTTCAATATATTATAGACAAAAAAACACATTTTTTGTTTTTAACATATCATGCTTGTTTAGTCGTACTGTTCCTGCGTAGGGGAGCATTCTGTTCGTTAAAAATTTCCAGCTTATGGCGGAATTCGTATGGGCACAATATATCCGGAATAAATTATTCTTCGGGTGAAGTGCGATGAGTTGTGTAAGGCGTGTTCTGAATAACGTGTTGCAAAAAACTAAAATAATTAAAAAAACATATTCCGGATCCACAAATCTACTTTGAAGCGAGTAACAAGAACACTATAATGGCCACGAAGGATAAAATGTACAATCGGGGAAAAATGAAATACGAACAGAGGAGCGTGACGCTCGCGGTACAGGCTGCACCTCCTGGAAGGGCGCCTAGGGGTGAGGCTGTGTGACCTACTCCCATGTGTATACGTCACTCGCACGCCGCTTTCCAAGCTTCGGCATTGCGCCTCTTGGTGCGCTGAAAGCTATCACCGCTATCTTTGCTAGCTCGACGCGAGCGGAGTGAGGAAGCTCGTAGCTAGTAGCAGCTAAAGCGCGCGCTGGCTGGCGTGAAGCACAAGAGCAGAACAGCATCACCAGCATCTTGAGACACAGTTTCAATGGTTTTCAGAAAATGGTCTCATCATCAGCAAAGCGAATTGTAAGTTTGGAGTGTCGCAGCTGGAGTTCCGTGGTCTTCACAATGACTCCCGCGGCATCCTATCTCTTAGATCTATAGCAGGGCCGTGAAAAACCTCCCGACGCCATCTTCGCGTCTGAAGCTCTGCGTGCTTCTTGAACTCGTAAATTTCTATCAACATTTTCTTCATCAATTCGCATCCGTCCTCTGACCTCTCACCGATTTTCTCCGAGGCAGCCAGCCCAAATCCATCGGTCTGCAATGGACGCCGGACGTGGCTAGTGCATCCGGTGCAATCAAGAACTCTCTCGTTAACGCTGCTCCACTAGTACACATGTTTGCTCGTTCGGAACTCTCCATCATGACCGACGCCTCCGTCGGTCGCGGACGGCGGATTTCTACAACAGCGGGTGAAATGGCTGTGACAGCAGCTTGGGTTCTTCTGCAAGAAGCTGGCGCCAGTTGAATCGCATTACGCTACGTTCGGTCGCGAGCTGCTAGCCTTTTACTTGACCTTCCAACATTTTAGGCATTATTTAAGATCGTCAAATTTACATCTTGACCGACCACAAGGCAATCACCTACGCACTGAAAGCTACCACCAGTCAACTTTCCACATGGTAAAGCCGGTATCTATCTTTCATTGCTGAATTTACCAGCGACATCAGAAACATCAAGGGACGTGAGAACGCACTGCAGATGCGCTGTCTTGCAACGCTGGCTGCAATGCCATCCCCTCTGACGTCGATTTCAACAATTCCACAGGAGCTCAACAGGGCGATTTCGAAATACGTGCAATACAAACAACTCCTGACAATCTGGTTTTTCAGGATATTCATCTCTCAGGTCTGATTCCGCAGTAATATGCCATATTTCAACAAGCTTGCCTCGCCCTTTAGTTCCTTCTAGCTTTCGCTGCCTTGTTTTCTACTCGCTGAACCACCCTTCCCATCTAGGCATCCAGGCAACTAAACACTTTATCGCCCAACATTTTTATGGCATGGGATAAAAAATTATGTCATAGATTTAGCAAGCACGTGCCTGCAGTGCCAACGCTCAAAAATGCATCGCCATACACTCACCCGTTTCCCTCATTCGTAGCACCCACCACACATTTTGCCGACATTCATGTATTTTGGGACACCTGCCTATGCCAGATGGGTACAGGTATATCCTTACCATCATCGATCGTTACACACGTTGACCAAAAGCCATCCTTGTTCCCGACAGTAGCTCTCCGACCATTGCTAAAACCCTCGTAGCAGGCTGGATCGCCCGATTTGGTGTACCGTCCTTCATCTCGACAAACAGAGGAACACGATTTTAATTGGCCTTGTACCGAGACACCATGACATTATGGAGCTAATTGCGAATTCGCCCAATACTATACCACCCCAACGTCAATGGTCTCGTCGAGTGCTTTTATCGATCACTAAAGATATCTCTTTAAAGAGGAGGACGACCCAGGTTACTTGTGTGCACTCTTGTCCATCGTACTTCTTGGCTTGCGCACTGCCCTAAAACAAGCCCTCAGGTGCGCAGCAGTTGACCAAGTTTACGGAACCACACTTCACCTTCCGGGCGAGTACTTCGAGTCACCTGCAGTCACTGGCATTGCCGACACTTCTAGCTACGCCACATAGCTCCGCGACATCATTAGAAAGGATCGTGCTACCAGACCATACGAACTCGTTCGAACCTACGTCGGTGAAGACCTAAGCACTGCAACACACATTTCAGTTCGCCATGATGCAGTACATTCACCTCCCCAAACACCCAAAACAGATCTTCTGAGATCCTTGAACAAAAAACAACTTTTCGTCTTTGATATCAAAAATCGACTGGACACTGTTTCATTACACCGGCTCAAGGCAGCACACCTGGAATTGAGACATTCGCAACCTGCCAGGGTAGAGACACCTCCACCATTACCGCCTTCTTCCCATCCCCATCCTGCCATACACCCAACGCCACTCCCTGAACTCCATCGTCGCTCTCTCTCCTGGGAACCTGGAGAACACAAACTCCTCTAAAGAAGGAGGAGGGGATCTATGCGCCCCGACAAGCATGCCTCGAGCCATCGAGTGCAGCATGCTTTCTTGCTACGCGAATAGCACATAGGCTACATGTGCACCAGCATAACAAGCCAACGACCAGACGCGCTCAACATCTTCACTAATTATGTCCTTCTTTTGCACATATGTAAATACAGTTTATAATAATATATGGACGTCTTTGCCTTCCCTAATATTATGAGAAGCGTATTGAGAATGTGCACGTTGGCGGTAAAATGAGTACCGTTCATGCCACTGGTATAATTTTACTCACGCTATTTGAAGTGCAGAGATCACCAGCTGGACCTAAGCACTGAAACAAATGGCATAAAAAAACGTTCCAATAAACTGGAAAAGCTTGGTATCCTGCTATTAAATGTGTGCACTTTACTTAGCTTTTGTTAAGATTCGTATTGAAATATTGGAGTCTTTTGTCTTTATCTTATAGACCGCCAACAAATCATCTTAGGAACGAACATTTCTTTAAATCTATACAACACCGTCAGTGACTGCAATTTACGTTGCTTCTTACGAACCGAATAGTAGGTACCCAACGTTCTGTGATAGAAGAGAAATCCATCGCACTCGTTTATTTATTAATCGAAGTACATAAAATGTGAAATAAACAATGTAAAATTTCTATTCACCTTTTCATTGACAGCCAAACAAAACGGTGACACAGAAAAATAAAACCAACTTTAGTGTGTTTTATAGTCACCCACTTATTAAAAAACGCGTGGCCTGGTTTACGGATGTCCGCATTGTTACCGTGTCGAATACTGCAATCTCATTATCTCCGGAGCGATAATAAGCTTCTCGGTGATCCCTCACACCCTCCATTTGTTTAAGCTGCCTGCTACTATTCTTTGCACCCTTTTCATTGACATTATTTTGAGAATGAAGTATGAATTGCGCCTAAAGCGGCTTTACTGCAAGGTGTTAGTTAGTAACAAATATCTTTTTCATGGCGTTTCTGTGCCTTTTCTGTAGAACGCCACGTAACTGCCGAAGTGCCATACTTGAGCCAAAGCTGCCACGTATGAACGGAGGTACCAGCAGTGAAGCCTAAAGACGGCACTTGTTTTATAATATAGGCCCAATGTTGCCAGATGAGAGCCAAACTGCCAGTAGTAAAAAATATATTTTAGGCAAATTATTCCCAAGGTGGCCAGACTCTGGGTACCTCGGGCTTTTTAGGCACTACATTTCTAGACGAAACAAAACGGCACATTTTTGGCACAAAGAACTGTGTTACTTGGGTTAGAAGCAGCAGACAAATTCACCTAACTCTGAAACTGCTGCGGCATTATGAGTGTCGAAACATCATTTGTTTAAAGTAATGTGATTTGACGTTCCTGGCAAAATGGTCCAAATTGTTATGCAGCTGAGATATAGTGTCCAACAATACGAAGACCCATTTTACGAGGCAGTTTCGGGCGGATGTGCCGTGTTCGCTTTGGTCATCCCAGAGCCGTGTATCGAGTGAGCTTGGTCAACGGGAGGAGCGGGCAGAGCCAGGGCGTGCACCAGACGCAGATAGAGGGCTTGGCATGGTCTCTTGGCCAACCAGAAGCCGAAAAGAATCCCCTAGCGGTGGTAGCGAGAAACAGTTTTAATAAGAGCATATGGGTTAAATGTAGTAACTCTTCATGGTTGAAAATAGCGAGGACGTTAGCATTTGATTATGATCATGCAAAAAAATGTAAGAAACGAAAGTCCCGCTCAAACTCTGTTTTGCTCGGACAGAGTGTTACAGCTCGGACGACACATTTCCGGGCCTCGGCGCCTGGCGTACGGATTATGTTCAATCGTTCCGCCAGTCGCGCTCTTCCACCATGATTTTGGATGACCGTGATTGAAACATCACATGCACCATATTTTCAGTCACCGAGAGTTACTCCGACGCACTTACTAATTTTGCTTCTCGCAACCACCGCCAGGGTATTATTTCTGGCTTCTGATTGGCCCCATTCGAAGTTGTGGAGAGTGCCTGGAACAGGCCCAGCACGCTTTCGACCAAAGGCGCCTGCCCGTTTGCCTCCTATACCTCTCTATGTATGGCCAAACTCTCTCCAAATACGGCTCCGGTCAAGCCCACATTTTTGAGGTGAAAACTACGCAAATCTCTGTTATATTCTTGCTCTAAAATGAAGTGCTCTTGCTCGAAACATGTTTAGTAGTGATGGACCGAATCTGCCGAACTTAAGATTCAGCAAAGTTCGGCATATGCCGAACTTTTGAAGGAAACTTCGGAAGTATTCGGCAAATGTCTGCGCAGGCGCGAGAATGCGACGGGGCCATGGATTGCAAATGGATGCCGTGCGGCCGTGCTGTTTCCATAGTACAGTGTAGTACAACCAGCGGTTACGGCGAGGTGTGGGGGTAGGCAACACGGTAACTGTGCGTTTGTGAGCCTTTGCGAGTGTGGTTCTCTACGATATTTTCTGCCTAAAGAACAGAAGATCGACCAGTAATTTATGCAGTCCACTGCGCAAGTGACAAATGATGCGGTACATTCTGGATGACGCAATTTTCATTTGACCTTTTTAGTGATGCAACGGAGCTAGTTGAAGCATTGACTGACAATTACTTTAAAGCACTCCTTGCAATTATAACCAATCCTGTTTTCGGCACACAAGGTTTGAGCGAAAACAAATTCTACCCCTATTGAAAAATCCGGCAAAAGCTTCCAGTGACATTCAGTGAAACTGTTATATCCACTCATTTTCATCAGAAACCAGCATAGTTTACCAGTTTTTTGGTGAAAATATTACTGGCCGCCATTTTCAGTTACCAGATTCGGCGTGTACGTTTACGTGAGCCACTCTCGGTTAAATCTGGCTAAAGCTTCCCGTGACATTCAGTGGAAACGGGTTACCTTCACCATTTTCACCAGAAACCAGCGTCAGTTTACCAGTCTGGTGGAAATATTACCGGAAGATACTTTCGCTGAAAGTTTTGCCAGAACCATTTCCGCTTACCCGTCGCTGGAATCCTACCGGAAGCCACTCTCGTTGCCAGACACCGAACTTCACCGGTAGCCGACGAAAGGGGAACGGCTAAAGGCAGGGAAGCCAAGACGGAACTAGCTGAGTTTGTAATGCAGGCCGCCAATGCAGTGGCATTCTCGTGAGTGCGTGTTTTAGCTCGAGACGACGTTGCAATCCTGCAAGAAGTGCGTGCAACGAACTGTTTTGACGATCCAAAAGGTGAGCAGCGATCACCCGGCAACTTGCTATTGCGACAGGGTCGGGGCAGAGCAGGTACGAGACCACTCGCGGCATTCTCGTGAGTGCGAGGTTGAGCTCGGGACGACGTTGCAACCCTCAAGAAGTGCGTGCAGTGAACCTGTTTTGACGATCCAAAAGGGCGTCACCCTGCTCTCTATCTGAAACCAGTTTAAATGCAGTCTATGCGAGATTATTTGCCGGCAAACAGATTTTGCTGTAATTTGATCGGCATCAGGTTTCCAGATTTCGCTGGAATGTCACCGCCAGCCACTTTCGATTCCCAGACGACCCGGTTTTAATCTTACCCGAAACGGGTGACTCGATCGCTTCCCGTTTACCGAACTTCACTCAAAGCCGACACGAGGGGAGGGGGAAGCTGAGGCGAGCCGGGGACTGGGCGTCCTCGGTGCCTCGCTCCAAGGACGAGTCCCCACGCACCCTCTCTCCCTCGCATTGGGTCGTAGAGGAAAATGCGAGAAGATCGTTTTGCTGACTTCTTTTTTATTTTTTTTTTATAAGAAAACCGGCTTCTTTGTCCGTCAACGAGCAACGGCCGGCCAGGAACGAACGCTCCAGTCTCGGATTCTCGTTCCATGTGTGCGACCTGTATCTTCCAGAGCAGCTGGGTGTGCAGATGAAAGAAAATATCTTTCAGTGACCTGTTCCTTGCGCCTCTTTGTCCGTCCGGCTTCAGAAGCGTCCAGCGAGCGAAAAAACTGTGCCCAAGATTTCTCAACGGCGGCGGATGTTCGTTCCGCGCGGTCGTGGTTTTCGCTAAGCGTGCTACTGACGCCTGGTGCACCCGCGGCGACGACATCAGGGACGACATCGTGAGTGTGCCCGGATTTCTCAACGGCGGCGGATGTTCGTTCCGCGAGGTCGTGGTTTTCGCTAAGCGTGCTACTGACGCCTGAACACCCGCGGCGGCGGCATCAAAGACGACATCGTGAGTGTGCCCGGGATTTCTCAACGGCGGCGGATGTTCGTTCCGCGAGGTCGTGGTTTTCGCTAAGCGTGCTACTGACGCCTGGTGCACCCGCGGCGGCGGCATCAAAGACGACATCGTGAGTGTTCCCGGGATTTCTCAACGGCGGCGGATGTTCGTTCCGCGAGGTCGTGGTTTTCGCTAAGCGTGCTACTGACGCCTGGTGCACCCGCGGCGGCGGCATCAAAGACGACATCGTGAGTGTGCCCGGGATTTCTCAACGGCGGCGGATGTTCGTTTTCGCGCGTTCGTGGTTTTCGCTAAGCGTGCTACTGACACCTGGTGCACCCGCGGCGACGACATCAGAAACGACATCGTGATCTGTGCCCGTGATTTCTCAACGGCGGCGGATGTTCGTTTCGCGCGTTCGTGGTTTTCGCTAAACGTGCTACCGAGATCATACGTGTGTGTGTCCATGTGGTGCACCTGCGCGGTTTTATTGCCGTACGTCTAGGAATTTACCCAGCGGCATTGTAAGTACCTTGAAAGATATCTTTTGCGACAAAGAACTAGGTTGTTCCTATTTGGTCCGATTGCTTTTGTCTACAGCTGTGCAAATTGTTTCACTGGTATCGATCCGGTTAAATAGATACATAGAACCTTCAGGTCTCTGTGGACTAACCACTTTATTGTTACCGAATCGTCCAGCATCTGGTAAACATGCACCAACCACGGTTCACAGGCTTCCGAAAAAAAGAAAGAAAAACACTATGAGTTCCGGCCAATCTTCAACAGTTTGCCAGAGTCTTTGCTGAACATATCATCCTTTCGTGCGGTAAAGCGGAATCTAAGAGAATGGTGCCTCATGCTCGCGCAATAATGATTATATCATTACTTAGTGCGTATTCGCTGCCTACATTCCTACGTTATTGTTGTTGTTTTGTTTTGTTTCTCTAGTGTTCACTGTGTTACGGTATTTTATTGGCTGCCTGGTCTCACATACAAGCAGCTTTGCTTTCGTGGGCCAGCACGCACACATGTATTTTTCGAAGATAATAAAGATATTATTATATGGTAATCTTCTGGTAAATTGTGGCTTTACTGGAAGCGAAAAAGTCCCATTAATCCAGTAAAATAGATCTTTACTGGAAATAAACTTCCGGTAGAAATCCGGTGACATTCGGGCAAAAAGCCGGTAACATTCCTGTAAGCCAACCGGTGACATTCCAGTAAAAAGTCCGGCGACATTCCGGTAATCTACGGCTTTACTGGAAGTGAAAACAGTCCCATAATCCAGTAAAATAGACTTTTACTGGAAATGACATTCCGGTAAAAAATATTTTTCAATAGGGTAGGCCTAGAGACGTTCATTTTCCCGCTATCTTTAGCTGGTAAATGAATTAGTGCATACGTCACGTGACGTCAATATCCCGCTAAATTTAGGGGGAAAGTGAATTGCTGCTTTAGCCATAAGACATAAAATTTCCGGATAAATTTAACGGGAAAACTGAGTTGACGCATAGGTCACGTGCAGTCAATTCCTCAAGGTATGTAGGTTACGTGACGTCCGTTGACGTACGTTACGCTACCACTTTCTCCGTTAAATTTAGCGGAGAATGAACGGACAGACGGATAGACAGATGGAAGGACGGACGAAATTCCGGGATTGGGGGTTTTCGTTACAATGCATTTCATACTTTAGAAAAAAAAACATTGTGACACTATGCATCCAAGTCATTAAAAGAAGTCGTGGCGGTGATGTGCTTCAAAAGTAATTTAAGTTTATACAGTCTTGAAAACCAAAGGACAAAGATGCTATGATGTAGCGCTTCTTCCCGCGCAGTGCATGAACGTAAGCATATAAAAGGAACGGTGCAGATTAACAGCCAGAGCTGAAACGCTGGAGGTCAGAATATCATACTTTCTTCGCACAGAGCAAAGCTTTAAGTCGATGGCCATGTAGGATCTCCATGTGCTCGCTTCATGCGTCCGCCCTAGTTCACGCTGAAACAAAAATGCAAACATTTGAGAAAGACCGACTACTGGGAGCCACAAATTCTTCAATAATACCGAAGCCTGCACCTGAAAACTTCTATTTTGAATTTGAGAGAGAGCGGATGTTGACGTTGTAGGAGAACTCGGAGCAGGGAACTATGGGATGCTAATATCCACGCACGTCACACACAAGTTATTGAGTCTGACCTTACGAAAAATAAAATTGGGTTGTGGGGATAGTTATACAGCGTGTAGTTGGTCAGCCATTTTAAAGTTGCGACGAGTCACCCGCTGTAGATGAGACAATTTAGCCAGTGCAGTACAGCCGCTAGGCTGGGGTCTTTAACGTGCACCACGCAGTAGTGATACACGACCGCACGCCGGTACGATGCTCATCCAGATCAAAACGGGCAGGGCTCGAACCCAGGATCCCTGGGTTCTGCAGCGCGAGCTTTCGCTCCACGCGCGCCGAGCTGGTTGTGCGCTTTAGCCCAATCGGCCACCGATCCCCCCTGACCTTACGATTGTAATAATATGCATTGCATGCTTTTTTGAACATAGCCCCAATTCGCAAATTTGTCTGTACGTCCGTCCGTCCGTCGGTGCATTTCTCCTCTAAATGTAGCTGGGAAATTGATGTCACGTGATCCGAGGATATGTCACGTAAAGACACCGTCACGATACGCCGCCTGACGAAGCCGTAGTGACATCAGGTCACATGACAGCTTGACGGTGTGGTTTCAAGTCCTTGTGTCACGTGATATCATTACGTCACGTGACGTCAAGTCACGTGAAGTCGATTTTTCCGCCGAAGAATTTGATATCGCTTTCTGGTATATTTATTCGGCCAAGAACGGCGATATTACAGCAATCAATTCCAGCCGTAGAATACTCGAGGAGCTTCGAGCTTTTGCACACTCTAAGGAATCGGGTGTCTTTCCCGCAACGCACTTTGAAGAGCCATACTCAAAAACAGCTCTAAAAAATCCGAGGCGCGGGTCATTATGCGCACAGTTTTTTTGGTTCCCGATTTGTTGTCGGGCGTTCTGATTGGCTGATGAGAAAAGCTCAGAGGTTGCGGAACTAAAATGAGGTGCCCATAACTCGCCGCATCCTGCGTAGCCTCTCAGTTACTATAGTCACCGACAGTTTAAGAAACGGAGGGTGCGGCTTGTTGTGTTTACGCTCCTTGCTTTGTGATTGGCTCTTCGGTGTACTTCTCGGCTAACGTCGCACTCTCATTGGACGCCGAGCCATAACGAGACGCCCGGGACTTGCCACTCTTTGCGGAGGGCAAGTTCGTCTGCTTCTTGCGCAGGGGTAGCGGTGACGTCAGAACGCCGAGCCCTGATTGGCTGATCGCGAACCCCTATCTGAGCGTCGTCTGCTCCTTTGCAACGTCGTCTGCTCGCAACGTCGTCGGCGTCTGTCTTACCTTTCCTGCGACTTTCGAAAGTGCAGAGGCCAGATTCACGAAACGATCTTACGCCAAAAATATGCGTAAGACAAAACTTAAAAACAAATTCGTATTCACGAAACGAAATTTTCGTAAGTTTGGCGCAGGTTACGACGAAATCCTACGACAGCTCCGAAGCTACGCACTTCTTACGATCAAATCAGCATGGCCGACAGCGTCGCGGTCGCGACGACCAACGGACGTTTATTTTTCTACGTGCGCTTCTCACGCGTCCCGACTTCACGCAGCAAGAAAAAAGTAAAAAGTACTTGAACCAGACCACGACGAACAAGAACGCTGGATCCACAAACACCCGGGAAAAGCTCCAGCGGCCACGACTCCACCGACACCGACCAAGCGAGCTCGGCAGATAGGCCTAGCAGGCACTCCGACTCGGCGACCGTCTGCCCACGACCGGCTGGCGTGCTGAATGGAATATGCCCGCGCGATCCCTGTGAACCCTTCCCGTATTATACTTTGATCGCTGACCTCAATTTTAGATTAAGAGGTCAATCTCTTCCTCTTGTCATCTCCTTGTTTTCCGAGGCAACGGTGACTCTCGCCGGTGAAAAAGCGGTGAATCTCCGACAGACGCAGGAAAGGTAAAGCAGCCATTGCTTTGACTAGCAGACGTAAAGCAGACGACGTTAACTGCGCCAACCCGCCGACGCCGTTAAAGAATGAGGAGTCTCGCCGCACACGAAAGGAGGGAAAATGTGTTTGGGAGGGAACTTGCGGACACTAACACGCTCACTCTCGGTTCTTAGCAAACAAACCTCGGCGCCTCGGGACACCTCGCCAGTGAGTCCTTTGACTTCCCTCCTTGATACGCGTCTGCCAGTTAAATAGATAAATGTGCTAGTTGGTACATCACTGAATGGAAAGCGCCGAATAAACAAGGACGAAGAAGGGGACAGAGACGAAGCGCACTCACAAGTGAAGGTTTATTTAAACAAACATTGACTATTAATACCGTCTATCTAAATGTTAACTAAAAAAAAAAAAACTTTATCTGTCAAGTGTAGTGACGGCGCACTAATGCACAGACTCTCCCTTGCTCTCTTATGCGGAATGCCTCATGTATTTTTCGCGCTGTTTTGTTTGCATATCTGCCCAGAACTGTTGTTTTTTCCGATCCCGGGCCACATGGGCACCTATCACAGTGCACCGCAAGATTGCCCGACGGGGACTGTTTCACTGACCAGGCATGTTCCCTAGCCCTTTCATTTATGCAACGCCCCGTTTGACCGACGTACGATTTCCCGCAACTCATTGGTATGTTATATGCTACTGACGTTGCACACTCCACGTATTACTTAGCGTGCTTCTTGTGACACACATTACCCTCTCCCTTTTCGTTGTTT
>JAZHYW010050442.1:0-10036 GCA_037355805.1 Ixodes ricinus | reverse complement strand
TTTTCAGAACAACAGACTCCAGTATGAGTTGGTTCAAGGAGTAACTCCAATTATATATATAAAACAGCGTGTCTTGATTTGGAGACATTGTGTAAGTTCGCGTAAGTTTAGTAGGGTCAAGAAAATTCGGAGCAGAAAGGCCCTATATATTTTATTTCTCTAGTAGGCTTAAAGCCTTTCTCTGATTACGTTTTTTTCTTTTTTTCGTTATGTACAAATGCAACGGGTCACTTCTATGTATAATGGGTAACTTACACTTCTCAAACAAAAACATAAAAATTGGTAATGTTCAAGTGGAGCAGCATTTCAAAATTGTGATTATTTAAATATTACAAATATTTTACATCAGTGAAACACTTTTATGTGATTGCTTTTAAATGAATCAGCGAGATCTGAAAAAAGAAAGAAAAGAAATTGTTTTATGTTAAACAAAACATATGTTATATTCTTCAAATTTTTTATTACTTACACACTTACGATAAGGTATTAAGGTAAGGATGGTCATGGGGATGTTATTCCCCCACGCAACAAACTAAAACTTACTTTTGCACAAAAAAAACTCTGTTTTCGTAAAAACAATCGTGTCTGGGGGAAGGTGGAACAACAATTTTCTCAATTGTGCGCAGACGCTAATTTGAGGGTCCAAGGGATAAAAAAGACAACTTCTCTACATCATAAATATATTTTTTTTGTGCATGAAGCACACCAACTTCTCGACATTTCGTATTTAAATTTATTCAATTCAAGTTTATATTTAAAGGAAAATAAAATGACAAACTTGTCCTCTTGCGCAACTCTATCGTAATTAGAAATCTTTGAGCGATTTCTAACTCATCTTTGAATAAGGTTTTCAAGCTGACATATTTTGTACAGTATATTTAATGCTTTGTTTACTTCTAACAAAAATGTATTGCTCAACTATTTTAGACCTCTGTTTTTTTTAATTGCATCCGGAAGGTTTTCTAAATATCGAAGTCCAAATTCCGCAATATGTTAGCGGCAATTAAAAACATAATGATCCTCGATTTTTTCCAAACTTCCCTTCATAAACCCTTCAAAACCTGTACTTCAAAATCCGGAGAAAATGTTGCAATCTATAAATTTAAATTAGAAAAAAATACTTGTTTATCCAGGTCTATGTAGAAGCCAATTACCGGTGAAGGATTTCTGTTCCAGCCACTACTGTCACTCGAGCACTGCATCCACAGTGGACGTGCCAGGTCGCATTATTTTCCAAACACTGTACAGCATTATGCAAAAAACAAAAAAAAACGCCTCAGCCTTTTTTTTTTTAGGTGTGATACTGATATTTTTTATGAATTCTGAACTTTGCGGATCATTCGGTCCTTAGGGTCTTGTGCTTGGTTTATTGCACTGTGCTGCACTACTTTCCCAGGGTAGTATCTCAGTGTGGGTAGCCTGTCGACAAAATAATTCGACTAGTTTATCTAGACATCAATATACTGCGGTTCTTATAACGATTGACAGTAGCGGACGTTAAGAGCTATCACAGTCGATTCAGCTGATCAAATGACAACACGTCACCGCACCCCTCTCAAAGGTCACTTGAAACACACACACGAAATTAGATTGACTTGTACGCGACTCGTAGCGTCCTCTGTAGTCGATCTGAAGGTAAAGCGGAGCATACGAACATGAGATGTCAGGAACCGTATGCCCCAAGCGATGCCAAAGGCGGAGCGAGGGCGGAACAAATTGCAAGTTGCGTCGAATAAAAAAAAATAATACAAAGAAGTGTAAAGCTAGGTAGCCTCAATGGAGCAGCGTTGAGCTTTCGCGCAGGTGATGCCTCTGGTGTTTGTAAGGCCACTGCACATCGGGTAATGTCTGCACCACGCAGCGGATGGCTCAATGCAGGCTCAAGGAAGAGGCTCCAAAGATGAGCCGTATCTCCTTCCTCAATCATATATGCCGCAGGAAGATAAAGGGTCATATAAAATAAGCATCGGTGGTGGAAATTTAAAAAAGGCGAAGCTTTAGTTATTGTACCAGTTTTGTTTCGGTACTGATCGCATGTTTGGTGCCAATATCTGAAAATTCGCATGTAATCGCAAAAAAATGTCATGTTGGAAGAGTTTTCTCTTTTTTGTGTGTGTAATGAAAGTAATGAACAATATTTATTTAACAAAATCTGACCTGTACCCGGTTCTTGTTGCTAAAAAATTAATGAACTTCTTCTAATTGCAACTTTTAGAACTAACGTACCCAAATTCGTTCGTTTGAAAAAAATAATCGTCGTCGGCATGCGCCAATCTAAAACGCGGCTTGAGCTTGGCGCATGCGCACTAGTGACGACGCTATTTCCTGCTTATGCAAAGCTTTTGGGCATTCTATTCCAAAATTGCCTAACGCCCATTACTTAAGTTATTTACTATCAAACATGACCAGAATGGCGGTGCACGCAAATGTGAGTGACAAGTTAGCTCTTCATAATCCACGACTCTTTTTTCTATACAAAAATGTTTTTGGACTTGTTTCTACCATAACTCGAGCAACGACATGTAGAACTGTCATAAAAATGTCGACCATTTATCGAGAGTTCTATCTCGCCTGCAGTCATCCAAAAACATATTGTTGGGTGATTTCAAACTTCAGTTACGCTGTGCAAACATCGCCCGATGTGCAGTAGCATTACAAACACCACAGGCATCACTTGCGCGGCGGCGCAATGCAGGTCCAATGACGCTACCTAGCTTTCCACTTCCTCCTCCCTTTTTCTTTTCTTTTTCTACGCACAACCTCCTATTTGCCCACCCACTCCACGCCCGCTATCGCTTGAGGCAGAAGATTCCTAACGTCTCCTATTCATATGCTCCTTTTTACCTTACGATAGACGACAGACGACGCTGCGGAGTCTTAGAGGTCAATCCAAGGTCGTGTGAGTGTCCCGTGACCCTTGAGAAAGGCGCAGTGACGCGTTGTTACTTGATACGCTAAATTGGCTGAGATAGCTCGTAACGTCCACCACAATCCATCGTAATTAGAAACTGAGTAGAGTGAAATCTAGACAAAGGAATCGAATGATTTTGTTAACAGGCTACCGATATCAAAGTACTACCTTGGGAAAGTAGCGCAGTGCAGTGCATAAAGACCGAATGTGCTGCAAAGTTCAGCCTTCATAGGCAATATCAGTCACATCACGAATAAAAAAAGAACCCTCTTTTTGTGTAATGCTTTATTTTGTTTGCGAGATAATGCGCCCAAGTACGGCCAATGTAGATGCTGTACACGAGTACCACTAGTTGTTGACACTGAACCTCTCCAACAGTAATTGACTGCAACACAACATAGACCTGGCTAAACGCAGTAATATAGCGTCATCAGTCAGTAATAGTGCGGAAGGACGAATGCAGAGTGTAAGTCGTCTGCCTCTTGCACAGCAGTTAGGTGACGTCAGAACGACGCCGAGTTCTGATTGGCTTTGATTGGAAGGATAGTTGGTAGACCTCGACGCCAGATGCCTTAAAGTCTACCCACTATTTTTTCTTTCCATCAGCTACTTAGTGCTCGGCGTTCTGATATCATCGCAACCGCTGTGCAAAAAGCAGACGAACTTTCTCTCCGCATAGAACGACCTTACCAGCCAGTTTTGTTACGTCTCCGCTGCAGCGATGCATCGAGGAACCTTTACACTTTCTGGATGTGCGACAGCCTCGCTGGAGCCCTGCGCGCGAAGAGCACGAAGCTGGGCGAGCTGTCTCGTGCACTGCCACCTGTCTCCTGTGGACTAAAGTTATGGCGGCGTCACGCATGCACCAAAGGCTTGGTGAGATCGGGCTGATTGAGATACAAGTAGCTTGATAATAATAGGTCCTTCCCTGAGCTCCCTGAGCTGTCAGTGAGAGTAGTACAGTTTTTAAGTGAATTGCGGTAACGTAAATAATAAAATAAGCTCACACTGCGTGTTTTTATACTAGTTCCTTTTTTAAAGCATTTAACCCCGATAGCGTTTGATTTCGAATGTTTGATGTCAAAACGTTTTGATTTCGAAAGTTTTACACCAAATGCCGACCCTTTTTGCCTCACCAAAAACTGTTAGTTGACCGTATCCAGGCGTTTGTTTAGCTTCAGTAAAATTATGACGCTTTCTGGTATTACTGCGATGCCGTCGGGCACAAACCACCCAAGACTGCCGTCCTTGATAGATTCGTTTCTCGTATTGAGCAATTCGCCACTAGACGCTTCTTGCTAAAACAACACCGTTTTGAAAGTCGTCCTTATTTCTTTATTTTTTTCGAAAAAGATCGATTGTTTTAGCCACTTCACACAAAAACACGCCAACAGGAGCCAGAAAAGTAATAAAACTGTGTTTGGGCAATTCGGTTGAGGCGAGATTTGCGGGTGATGGCGCCTTCAGTCAGGACGATATCGCGCATCGAAATCATAAAAGGCGCGAAAATGCGCTCCTCCCCAATCCCCGAAACGGGTACGCGCGGGATGGAAGGAAGTGTTACTGATAAAATGCTCAAACAACAGGCGATCTGGTGACAATACATCTTTGAGAAACTGTGAGACTGAGGGAAATATAATAAGGGCTACACCACACACAAGGGCTCTGTGTGGGGTGTCCCCTTTTTCCTGTTATCCTGTTTTCATCAGTCTCAAAGTTTTCACACAAAACAAAAAGAAGGAAGGGTTTATTCGCCCGCGTTCCGTTTTAGTCCCGAGTCACGTGAGCGACTTCCTTCTTATGGGCTGCGGGCGTCGTCGGACGTGGGGATATTACGGCGTTTCGTTCTTCCTTGTCATGGTTCCTAGCGAGAAGAAATAGAAAGAAATACGCAACACGAAAAATAAGGAAGCGCAGAAAAAGGGAGAAAAAACAGAACAGATCGTTATCGGGTCCATTTCGATTTCACGCGCGATTTGAGAAGCGCTCGTGCCCGCCTGCGAGCGTGTGTGCTCAGTGCGCGGGGGCGTCTTCGCGCGTGCGTCGATGTGTCGGCAAAGGACTTAAAAAATAGTCGCTTGAGGAAACTGGGAAATCGTGAGTCACGCTAACTCGTATCGTTTGATGCGTATTCGGGGTAGACGGGAGTGTACTGCGCCGGATGGATTTTCTTTTCTGATGTCTGGTGTTGAGTTTCTTATCGTGAATATCCCTTCTTTCTCTCTCCCCCCCCCCTCCACGAGAAAGGACACGAAATTTTGTATGTAAAAGAGTTATGCATGCCGGATATGTTTGTAGACATGCCCGAAATTCACTTGCGTGTAAACACTCCAATTCTCGACAGACGCTTCTTTTTTTTTTTTTTTAATTTTTTGTGTAACTCCGATATCAAACACTACCGCGGACCTAAATACCTGAGAAATATTTGCGACATAAATGAGCTGGACTATCAAAGGGGAATGAATATTCTACAGCCAGCAGAAACTGTAAATTAGTGTAGCAAGTTTGACGTCTCAGGTACTTATGTGATGTTCGTGCTTTTCCTCCAACCATGTTACTTGCGGTCTCGATTTTTACTGGTATTCCCAACATGTTTTGAGGAAATAAACACTGAGATTTTCCATTTGCTTGTTCATTGCACTGATAGAAGGAACCACTCGAAGCTCAAGCCAGATTGTTCATCTCTAACGCGCTCAGCGGAGTTCACATCTACGAGAGCACGACTACTCTCATCGGATGGTTTTAGAAACAGTTTCTTTGAGTTCACTTCTGCCTCCTTCCCAGGCTTGATCGTTTAATGCCGCCCACCAGAAAGGTGACAACGAACGAAGAAAGACAAAGAAAGTTTAAAAATTTTGAATGGGCATCCTCTAAACTAGTGGGGCAACCCAGAAAACTTTCTAGACGCCTCCTTAAAAGGACGAGTAAACGGAACCTCAAAGCCGCCAAGTGGTGGCACATCTCACGGGTTCCCAGCCGCCAAAAGCCGCTCATTAAGATCATTTGCAGGGCATTCTACCGAGACTTTACGAGCTTTTTCCAATGATAATTTCATCTCCATTATCTATGCTTCTGCGAACGCTAAGAATTCGGCTTCTCACGGTTCATCGGAATGCGAGCAAGAGATGGAGTGAATTTTTCGAGTGTGAATTTTTCCGCTGATAGAGAGGAGAGACATATAGGGTGTCGGTTGTATAAATTGTAAAATCCCTTTTTGTGTCTGTCGCTTAATTTGAGAAATGCGGGCCTCTTCACACGAACGGTGTGTAGTCTGAGCTCGGGTGTCCGCCAGGACTTGACTCGCTAATCGCCGACTTGAGGTAAAAGTGACAAGTTTCTTTTTCAATGCGAAAGCATTAACTGTCTCGTGGAGCAAACCGTCGTCATCAGCTTTTGAAGCAACGCCAAACGGCACCTCTCCCTGTCCCAATAGAGCGAAGCCTGTCGTCTCTAGCAGAAATCTGATGGATATGCTCCCATTGGCTGGCGCGCGTCATAGTTTCAAGGAACGAGGCTCCCATTGGCTCTCGCGCGGCTTGGTTCCAAGGAATGCCACCAGAGAAGCCCTCTTCATGGCCGCTCAGCGCACGCAGCGGCCCGGCCGCCAGCAAGAGGGAGCGAGCGGTGGTCGCAAAGCCCGCACGGGCAAACTATGGAGAGGCTGCACGGCCGAGCTCAACGCGACGCGGCCACTTCACGAGAGGTCGCGCTTTTTGCCTCTATTTAAAATGTATTTCCGATACGTATCGCGAGACATTTTTACAGATATATTTTAGTATCAGTATTTTAGCTACTATTTTAAGGTATCCCAGTATTTGTATTTCCATATACATTTTTGAGTATTTCTGCCCAACCCTGGTTCTACATCAGTTTTCTAATGGCGCATTCACACTGCCCGTACATCAAACAAAAGACAAGGTGTACGCTGCCGACATGATGACAAACGTATCTGCAAACACGCCTCACGTATGTTCGACTCATGTTTCCTTTATGAAAATGTAAGCTTCAAACATGTCAAAAGGCAGGTTTTGCATGACCAATGTGACAAGGAGCGTCATTCGAGGAAGAAACACGCCCCAGAGAGTGTCTGCAAGACTGTCCTTTGTATGACGTATCCGGAGTATGACCGCCGCTTAATACATCCTACAAAAGGACAGTTTGCTGACGCTGTCTGATGGGTGCGTCTTTCTCGTATGACGATCATGTCAGACTAGCCATACAATAACGGTCTTTAGATATGTTCGAAGCAACCAATGAAACACTCTAGAGTCTTGTCCGCCGATAATTATGTTATCGTGTCTGCTGGAAACACCGTGTCTTTCGTACGTAAGATGTGTAAGCAGCGTGACGGCGACTCAATGATTCCTTCTACTTTTTTTTAAATTTGTTTGCACATCAACAATAACCCGCTATCCAAGTTCCCGTGGCACAGAAAAACAAAAAAAAATAGAAAAAAAAACAATGCGGCAATGCAGGTGATGCCGCCCCTCGACTGCAGCGCAACTGCGAGGGTACTCCGCGAGGTCCGCGCCGAAGGTCTCGGAGACCGCGACACAAGCTGACTCAATCTCCCTCTTGTGCTTTGAAAGCATGGTGGACCTTCAGAGCATCATCCGCCTTCACCAGCAACACGTGAGACTAGACGTGTACCATACCTGACCGCCTTCCCCTCCACTCCCTCTGCATCGCCTGGACCAGCCGAAGTAAAGACTCCGCCAAGTTCAGTTCATGGCAGACCCCCAGCAGCAGCTAGCAGAGGTAGATCGCGAAATTTATGTGGCCGGAAGTTTGATGAGGAATGTTCTTTCAGGATTGCCTGTGTCACCCCCTGACAGGGTGGAAAATGAAATCTTGAGGATTGAAATAGTGATTGAAAGGATTATTTAAATCTTTTTACCACGAAAAGTAAAGTTTAATGGTAAAAGTTTATGGTAAAAAATTAAAAAAAATATTTTTTTCACATTTTTTATTATTTAAGGTTATTTTTTTTATTTAAGTTTATTTAGATGCTGAAATAAAATAATCATTGAGAAAGAAATATTTATACCACGAGCAAAGAGCAGCGCTCTTTTGGACAATCGGAACGTTGAGCTTTAATTCTTTCTACCCTACACGTAATTTGTGAGTTACGTGAATCAAACCTGAACGCGGAGGAAAGAAACAAAAATAAGGAAAGTAATGTCCTATTTGAAGCAAATCAATATTTGAGAAAAGCAGACACAGAATTTTTAACAAGCAAAAAATCAACTTTTGTTCTAATTTGTCAGGTTTGCACCTAGGAAATGCTATTTAAACTACTTTCAATTTCCAGTAATTCTTTCTTCCGCAATATTATGGGTGATAGCACGCATTGGTCAATCAATGTGCTATTTTTAAGAAATATGTCTTCTGATAAACAATCGTTATTTTTTAAACGAGTGATTTAAATCAAGTTAATCTAATGTAATCAAGTGAATATGACTTCAATAAAGTAAATTTGACTGGAACCAAAAAAAAGATCAGATTTAATCGATTATTTTTTAATAATGATAATAATAATCTTTTTTTCCACTCTTCTCTTACATGATGTCCTTTTCAGCATTCCAGAATTATATAACATAAAGAGGGGGTATAGATGGCGGACAAAGATGAGGTGTACTCCGTTTCACTTTAAGTGCGAGGGTAGCGGAAGGTCCAAGAGCCGCCATCGAGGCGTTCTTGTGCAATAGAACCGTCGTTGGGGGCAACATTACCGTACCTGTGGCTTCACTTCACTGGGACTTCAATTAAAACGGAGTATAGAAAAATGTGTGACAAAGTTAGAGCGCGAAAAAGAGAGGACAGTTTCAACGACTTGCTGTATAGTACTGATGGTAAAACCTTTCCTTGAGACTCTTCATCTCTGTTTGCCTTTTGCACCAAGAGCAGCGAAACCTACAGTTGCAAAATGCACCCTAAGTGACGAAATATGTGACACCCTCTGACGAAATTTTCGGAAGACAGCGATTCTGCACATCTCACTATTAGCTAATACAAGGCACGTAGCCAGGATTTTGTTTCCGGGGAGGGGGGAGGTGGGCATGACAAAATGCTGTATGAGGGGAGGGGGAGAGGAGGTCCCAGCAAAATGGAAGATTTCTGGGGAGGGGCCCGGGCCCCATGCCCCCCCCCCTGACTACGTGCCTGGCTAATACAGTCCCCTACACTTCTCGTCCTTTGCTGGTGGGCAGAGGTCCTCGGCAGCGGAAGGTCCTCTTGGTGGAGCCAAGGGCAAAGATAGCGTGACGAAATACCGGAGATGTGCCCTGCACCCCGAGGAGCGTGGGCCGGAACTCTCATTGGTGATTAAGATTTCACCACCACTTACTCTGAATTCTCAATGTAGTCGCGAATAAACGATTGTACCTATGTTCATTTGTTTATGCATGGCAACACTGTACCGTCATGGCGTCTTTTCCGGTTCGTAGGTGTCAGTTCCTATAACCGCTTCTTCACAACTTTGCCCGAATGTCAAAGCTAGTTGCAAAACCATAATGTCAAGTGTGGAGAGCTTCAAATATTGCTGGAGTAGCAAATGCCTTTTAGGCATGTCCCGAATTTCCACCCTAGCCTTGATTACAGTAGCGGTGCTCATGCACAGGAATTGGTTAGGAACATGAAATAGTGGTTGGAAAGGTTATTGTCTCGTTCTTCATGAAACTAGATTTCTCATACCAGTTTCATACATGTCTTCTCGTTCGCTTTATGTTCACACATTTATGTAAACGTGGTTTAGATAAATTTTTGTTTGAAACTCAAATTGTTACAAGCTTTGCGAGATGGGTAGATACGTACCTTAATTTAGTTAGGGGTATTCCATAAAGCAAAACGAAATGCAATTTATGCATGTCCAAAGCGATCCAATAAAACAAACTCCTCACCACAGGAAATCTGGGGATGTATTTACATCTCCTCGAACATGCGAAGGGACTTCCATTCAAAACATCAAAAAAGAAAAAAAGAAACTAGATAACTGCGAGGGGGGGGGGGGGGGAGGGGGGGAGGGGGGGAGGGGGGGGAATGATGCCGAAATCTCTGCTGTCGCTACGCTGACTCTCGACGAAATGCGTTAGTATTGAGCTCATGGGTTCGTTGTCTTCGGCGAGT
>JAZHYW010050441.1:0-132804 GCA_037355805.1 Ixodes ricinus | reverse complement strand
ACATTTCAATGTCTCGATCATTCGTTTATGTTTATTTATTTATTTATTTATTATTTTTATTTTATTTTGTGGGATAACCTTTAGTGAAAACTCTTGACTCCTTGAAAAATATAAAAGGCCTACGTTTTTTTCCTGCAGATAAATGCTTTTAATCGTTGGGTGTGTCCCCAACGTCAAAATGAATTTTGCTGTCAAAGGTCTTTTCGGGCACGACGTCTATTGTGTTTAACCACTTGATTCGACTTGGAAGCTAAGAAATGAATGACGTGTACAATCCTCTGTAGCGCCGAATTAGAGTGCAGCTCTTGAGGAGGAGGAGGGGAGGGTACGCCTCTCATCCCCCTCCGTGCCTTCCCCGTCTCCTCTCCTGTTCCCCCAACATTTAGCGGGAAATTTTCGCTAAATTTCCTTTAAAATAAGCGAAAATGTTCCCGCTAAATTTAGTGGCGAAATATTCCCGCTAAATTTAGCGCGAAATTTATCAAAATTTTCCCGGTAAAGTTAGCAGAAAATTTTACGAAACTTTTACCCCAAAATTTTGGGGGAAAATTGAATTGTTGTTGTGGTCACGTGACGTCACGTGTGTGGCGTCATTATGGGAAATGTCCCATAATGCAACGCCCATTTCAGGGTTGAGCGGTGTCGCCATCGGCGTCGCTGTCGACGTAACCGCACGTTGTATTATGGAACCTTTCCCATAACAGACGTCACACGTGACGTCACGTGTGACGGAAAATTTTCCTGATAAATTTTGTTGGGAAATTTTTTCGCCCCACGTCACGTCACACGTAACGTATCACGTGACGTCACGTGTGACGTCCGCTAAATCTAGCGGAAAATTCAACCACAACCACGTGAGTAGCATCGTGCATTCCCCATAGTGAGGAAAACAAATGCGCCCCTAGCGAGATCCTCACGGCGAATATTCTCTATGCTTACAAATCCACACCCCAGCTTACAGGTTCACTCCAGCATCGAAAAGCGAGCGAAGCACGTACGCCATACGCAGGAACACTCCAAATGGCACCGGCCAGAAACCTCTTCCATACAAAGTGCTGCTGGCCGGTTGCATTTTCAGTGTCCGTGCGTATGGTGCGTGATTTGCTCGCTTTCAGAAGCGACGAACATGCGCGTTTTGGGCTGGCGAGATCACACGCTGGGCTGAGGATTGTAAATATTGGAATAATGTACACATTCAAGAGTTATTATAATGTACGCTAGAGGTTCAACTGGCGCTAGTGTCTATGCGACTTCCGGGAGGCAAATTGAAGCAGACAGCAACCAGTCTACTTTTGCGGTGCTCCTGTGCATTCCTATGGGAAAACGCGCGTGCATTTTGACTCTTCGAAGAAAAATAACATACATAACTTTTTGTTATTTGCGTCGTACCGAATAGTGCGTACCTTTGTTAACATTGTAAAAATGTAATTGCTTTAGTTTCAGCATTTTTCTTTACCGCGGAACATTGTGAAACTTCGTCATATTTCGGGCACAAACCTCTGTTCCATAGAAGGTATGTAAAAACGAGCGACGATTCTAAGCAAAATAACAATCGAAAGGAATGTAGGGTATGTTCAGGGTTCGCCAGAATTCCGATGGTGCTTATATATTGCTAATATGCCTGTCCTGTCACGATATGAAAATGACCCCGTCGTGCATCTTTACGAGTGGTTAAAAAACGTTCGGAAACGTAAAGAATAAAGTACGTGGGCTATGAAAGGTGTGTCTTTTTATTATTTCCTATGTCTGACAGCATTTATCGGGCGCCTCTGCCCTAGCTTCTCCGTATTTTCAAAGATTTCGAGCGTGCGGGTGATGTTTTCAGCGCAAAACAAGCATGTTTGCACATTTTTATGAACAGTAATAATAAAACTACGTATTTATTGCAAATCTGACTATATTACGTGGCCTTCAATTAATTTTGATCTTCTATGCACGAGGAGTTACTGATCCAGTGTTACTTCACTACGTAGTTCTTGCCGTCTCTCTTGGTTTTCCACACGTCCTTCATGCGTTCGACACGTATATTCCTCATGCTGGAAAGCACCGACGCCGTGTTCGCGCTAACAGTGTCTGACAGTGCACATAAATACTTTGTACTAAGCCGTTTTAGAACCGTTTTTAATGCCATGAATTTGAAAATAAAACGCCCTAACTGACCAATTATTTCGTCTGCCTGACTGAGTAATGTTCCACACTACCTAGTACGGACGGATTATTCGTCATATTTTCTCTTATAATCGAGCGCAGGGAGAAAATGCAATAGCCTTTTCCCATAGATAGGCATTACCGGAAGTCAATTTCCGACTGGTTTCTGTCTGCTTCAATTAGCCACAGCGCACTAGCGCCAGTTGAACCTCTAGCGTACACTATAATTACTCTATGGTATACACAGCTTGCAAGTGTCGCCATCGCTGGGTACTAACGGTTATGTCTACTTACTGGTCTCCTCGAACTACAACTTCTGCGGTGTGCAACTAACACGGCGAACCGAACGCTTGTGGTGCATAAAATACTGGCATGGCCGCGAATGACGTCACATGCAAGCTATGTATAAGTTGTAGACGAACTGTAATCTGAGTACTCCACGTAGTACACGCTTGAATGCATTTTTATTCCGGTACGGGAACGTGAAAGCTTTTACTTAAAAGTAAAAGTAATGAAAAAAATAATGGTCAGTAGCCTAATCAGCGACAAAGCGAGAAAGACAGAGGGCAGAGAGTGCAAGAGAACTCGGCGATAGAAATACAAACTACATCATATACACAAGGACAAGGACAAGGTTTCAAGCAAAAACATTTTGTTGCTACTCTCGCAAAGCAGAGTTCGTGGTCTCGTCCTTGAAAATCGCATCGTCGGTTACTCGGCCCATTTGCACACCCACGATCGTCTAAAGTTATTTTGAGTCGCGTCACATTCTTGTTTGTTTCGTTTTTGCCTGTACCAGTGAGCTGGCGATGCAATACAAAAACCTACTTATAACTACGAAAACCGGGCATGTTTTCCTCCAGACACGAACTCCCTTTGCTCGTCAAAAAGAAAAAGTGAAACAGGATTTTTTTTCTTCTTTTGTATGTTGTGTGGTCGCCACGTGGCGCTCGGCTATAGTTCGTTCACCCATAAGTCGACAGTGCTGTTGACGCTACGCACTCGCCGGACCAATGAACCGCCTTTGATCCCCTGACCCCGCTCTCTGCGTATAAGTATGGACTAGAGCGTGCCCACGTGGAGATAGAGACGCCTGACCGGTCCAACGAGCTCGTAGCTTCCTCCGCGCTGTCAGCTTAGGGTGACCCAAGCTCAAGCGGGAGCATGGTGCGACGATCCTCCAGCGGAGAGGTCAGCGGACACGAAACGATTGCCCAAAGGGCCACTCAGTTCCAGTCGAGCCGGATACGCGACGCCGTAGCACAAGAGTCGGTCTCCGTCGCCGTCGTCTGGGGACGCGCCTCATTACAGATTCACTCGCACGAAGAAAGTTATCGCGGCAGCAAGCAGCGCAGAGTTACGCCCGAGTGAGCCAACCACCAGCCTCGTAATAGCTAGCTGGCCTCTTGCATTCTCGAGTTGTTTCTCTCCTTCTTTGTTTACGTTTGCTATAACCTTTTCTTTAGAACCCCTATACCCAATTTCATATTACGATGGACCGCAATGGACGCTACAAGCAATCCTAGCCAATAGATGGCTCGCACGCGGCGTCTTCGCGCAGTGCTCGCGCCATTTCTACTTGCTCTTTCCAATAGAAGACAAATGTGATGGGGCGACATCTGTGCTGCGGAAGGTATACGCTCAGCGACAAAGCCACCGCAAGAATCGCTGATGTGATGTCGATGGAAAGCATGTATTTAGCGTTGTGATCAAATCACGTGACTAGGCACCAGACGCGTTGCTGAGTCTCTCCTGAAGGTCACGTGATATTTAAGCGTCAGTGGACTAGCTTCGGTGGCTCGTAGTATACTATCCTCCGCGGTCCACTTTAGGGGAAGCGGAGTATAATTCTTGGGACCCAGGTAGCAACGGGAGGCCAAGGACTGCTTGCGAATGGTTTACTTTGCGTGGTTTTTGACAGATGGTGGAAATGCGGGTGGAGGTTATTGATGCAGCGCGGTACCGGATTCTCCATGGCCGCCATCACGTCAAGGGACAAGGAATTATGGCGTGTCCGGAGGAGAAACGCAGTGGTCGTGTCGTAAAAACAGTCAGTGCGTAGGCGGGCTGGTGGAAGTTTACCATGATGACTTTAACCCGAGACTGGGGCAGAAGGAGAGAAAAATATTTGACAGTGGTATAAAGAGAAACGGGACAGACAACGTCTCTACGTGGTAGAAAACGTCTCAACGTGGTAGGAAAAAAAAGAAAAAGGAATAGACAACGTCGTTGTGTCGTCATGATTTCATTGTTGTTTTTGGCGGAGGCACTCCGAACTTTATTTTCTTGTATATGAATCCTACGAACGTTTTCCGAAGAGATTATTTGAACCTACGCGTAGCCTTGACATAAGCGTTTGTTGTGATGCCAGCGATGCCTGCTTGGGTTGACGCCCACCACAATGATTGCAATGATTTTCAGAATATATAAATAATTTTACGCGACACGAGAACGGGCGCAATTTTCGCAAAAAATCTATTAAAATACAAAATACTTCGACGATAATGTATTTAACAACAAAGGCAATTAGAAATTTTCAAAAGATGATCAAATGGAAGATACTAGTAAAGTAAGATACATTTTACCATCTTGATCCTCTTCAATACGACCGTAAATTCGCAGTCATATTCCACTTGCAGATTGCTTATCTACAGGGTGTTGTCATATCTCAAGGACAGATCAATCTCTTGCTGTCGTAATATCGAGACGTCTAGAATGGTTTCACATAAAAAGCACTAAAAAATATTAGTTAATTACAATCGTAAATTAGCTACCGATATTATGCATTTAAATGCAAGCAACAGATGCAGACGTAATATGTTGTTAAATACAAAACACAAAATACTCAAAGTATAATAAATGCATATTTTAAATACTTGTATTTGTTTTAACTCTAATGTTCGGATCATGATTACTTTGAACGTGCGAAGCGAGTGAACCTTTAGAACAAACTATGCTCGCGATGCACATTCCGCAATCTTGAAAATGTGCCTCAATTTTTGTTTTTACACAGTTTTGCCCATAACTGGTTTAAAATTTGTTCCAGCATCACGAGCATGAGAAGAGCTGAAAGCTATCGAGCGCTTTTAATTTCGAAATAATTAGTTGGTGTTTGTTGTGGTACGATGAGATAATTACTTGAAGATGGGCTGCACAAAATATAGTACTATATTTTGTGCAGCCCATCTTCAAGTACATATCTCATCGTACTACAACAACTTATATTTCCGCCTCGTATCCGCCGGCTTCCCTATCTACATTCAGTTACAAATATCCTCATCTTCCACGGGAGCAAACATTTATTTTAAAGCTTTTCCACTTCAATTGTTGGTTTATATTGCTGATCAAACAAAGATTAGCAGATTAGCACACCCTTAACTCTGTCTGTTAAAACCTCCTTGCGGATTGTCAATCCTGGATATAGACCCTTGAATTTCCCACATTCCGAATTCCAGTCGGACTAGCGAGCGCTAGTTTCTGTGGCGATCAAAAATACACGCACACAAACATAGTAATGAGCATACCTAGAACTTGTAATTCAGCTAGTTCGTGACAGTAAGGAAGCATGGTGGACGTCATGAAGGTGTCGAGATGTGTATTTCTTTCTTTTCTGCACTCCTCAATATATAGTTGTGTGTGGCGCCTGTGTGTGTGTGTCTTCTTCCTTATGTCCGTTTTTTTTTCCTTTTGTGCCTTGCATGATGTTTTCTTGCATACCTAGAGAAGCTTTCCTGTGAAAAATGAGAATACCGGAGTATCCCAAGAGATGCCCATCCCCGAAAGATAGCCCATCGTTATTTTTGGCATGATTTGGTATTTTTTCTTAAACACCGAAAGACAGCCCACTTCTAGTAACTGCAGGGCCCTGACCAAAGGTGACCTCGGCAAAAACGCTGTTACTTAACCACGGCGGGAGATAAGCAAATATTGTTGACTGAAAGGGACAGTCATCTTAGGTTCATCGCCCCTTCCTGCGATCGCAAGTTTTGAGGGTCACAAAATCTGAAACTAGCTTTTTTTTACTTTTTTTCTGCCACACCAAAAATTAGCCCACCCCTGTTCTCTTCCGATTTGCAATCGATTTTAGGTGGGCTATCTCTCGGGATATAAAGGTACGTGCCCTTCTAGTGAAAGAGGGAAACCAATAGCGCATTGAGGGGTATCTGTAAGCTCCACGACGTCGGCCGCAGTATCACGGTGCAGCGTTTTGGATATCAACAGGTCAATGACGTAATTTCTGTAGTATCGACCCCGTGACCTTGGCAGCTTTGCTCGGGTTCCTCGCTCCCAATCGAGTTTCTCTCACGCTTGGCGATCAGTTCCGTTCTTACCGTTTCCTGAAGAGGAGGAGGGGAAGGAGGAGCGTACCTTTGTAGGATCAAAGTCGGTACGCTCCGTTTTACCTTACTGTGGGTGTAGCGCAGCTGACGCTAGGACGAGCCATGGGAGCGAATCCAACGCCGTGTGAGTGTGACGTCACCTTCGGAAGGGACGCAGGGACGCGCGGGAGCGCGTAGACACGTGACACGTTTGCATTCACTGGATTGGCTGGGATTACTGGTAGCGCCCGCCGCGGTCCATCTTACATCAAAACGAAGATTTTTGTTTTGTTTTTTATTTCTCTCGTCGGTGAGTATGCCGCCGGTCTCAAGTCTCGATGGATACTTGACGACTGTACAAACGCGTGACGCGGGGCCGTGGGATATGCGTGCCCACGCACCGTGAGGAAACGGGATACCGCTGAATACCGCTGATCGAACCTTGAAGTCCGTTCCGTCTCGGTTCATCTGTTATTCACTTTGATCGCATTTTATTGTCGGTCGCACCTTCTGTGAGTCGCACCTTCGAACCTTCTATTTCCGGACACCGTGCGTGTTTGATTATGTATGGGCGGTTGGTTGCAAGTGCTCGATTTTTCGCGTGTTTTCTCTGGCCTGGTGGCCAAAGGTGTCATTTAAAAATAAATAAAACTTCGTATACGGATATAAAGTCACACAAACATATAAAAACTTTTGCCTAGAATGGAACAAAAAAGAAAACGTTGGAGTACTCTACGGAACTATATTTTCACAGTCGGCACATTACTATTTAAAACAAGCGTTCAATACCGCGGTAACTAAAAAATTCAAAAGTCCGTTTGTGAGAATCACAAGCGAACTTCGGAATTTTCACAAATGCGTGTTTGTGTGCGTGCGCACGCAAACACGCATTGTGAAAATCACGCATTGCACTTTGTGTGCGTGTTTGTGTGTGTGTGTGTTTCTATATGTGTGTGTGTGTGCACGCGCTGTTATATTCATCGTGTCTTCTTTTTTATATACCAACTTATGACAACGAACAAGATACAAAATAAGTATATATCAAAGCAAATTCTGCATCGCGAATGCGTTTTGTTTTTGTTTTTTTTAGGGAGGGGGGGGAGGAGGGTTTAGGTAACATGCGACAAAAGCAGCTTTTTTTCTTGTTACGTGATATTTAAGTCACGTGATCGCCATGAACTTGCCTAATTTGTTTTGTTACTATAGTATATATATATAAAGCGGCTGTCTAAAACAAGTCACGTTGCCGGCTCTCTAAAACAAGCCACGCCCACATTTTATTTCCATCGCCTGACCCGAGCTCATTTATTTTGTATCAAGTATTCGCTCATTATCGCCATAAACTTGGGGAGTTCGTCGGATGTTACGAAAGGGCTTCGGAGGAAGCTATCGGTACAGGTTGTTTTATGCAACAAACGAGTAACTCCAAGCAGGAAGAACTCGCTTTTAGCCTTGATATTCGACAAATCGTCCGTTGCTAGTGGCTTTCACAACTGCCTCCGGGTTGAGTCAATCATCCGTCATTTAGGCTTTATTCATCCTGGACAGAATCCTCGAGCCTAATCTTCCCAAAATGGCCACGGCTTTGAGACATCCAGGAGTTATTGCGGAAAAGAGATATATCTAGCTGTGGAGCGAGCGTGACCTATATGGGAATGGCAGCTTAGCCACTATAAGTAGACGTATGTCTGGATATATTCGTGACTGCGGCCGATGGCGAATAAGATTCCGCAACATTCCGGAAATTTTCGTTGCGCAAAGGGAGGCTCCGCGCGCGTTAAAGCTGGAATGCAGCTAGTTTCTCTTCGCTAAACTTTATAACCTAAAACAAGATATCGATTTTTTTTTTCGTTTACTTTGGAGGTATTTTTTCCTACGTCCGCTAAAACGTACCTTTCGAGCACGTACTGAAATCGCCTTCACAACTCGTAAGGCACATTCTTCCACGTACTTCTTTTTTCTTATTATTATTGATAAGATTCCAAGCAACCCGTAAAGAACCCATTTGTACATAAGGTCCGGATGTTATTGCTGTCACACATGCAACGGTCTGTCGTTGTTTCAATATGACGTCTCACAAACAAGAATACGATTGCTCTCTCGTTTGAACTGGTGCGTCTATCGGAGGGTAGAGTAACAATGTTTTAGTTCTAGCATAACCTACAGATACGTCAGTCCCGTGCAAGCATACAAATCGCGTGCTGTTTTCGCGTTTTGTGACGTAGGGCATCGAATTAAAATCTCAGCATTATACAGTCAGTCACGTCCCAAGAAACGCCGGACGTGGCCTAAATTGCGATCGTGCTTTTTCCCTTCGAGGTTTGTTCTTCGGGGTTCTTCTCAGCTGACGCCACAATCTGATTGGCCGCCAAGCGATGATGAGATGCTTTGCACTCTTCACGCCCTGCCTTTCCTAAGCTGCCTGTGACTATGATGCTTATGAAACATGACAAATTGTGACATGACTATAATGAGACATGACAAATTGAGGCATGACTATAATCGGACACGACTACAATGAGCCAGGAATAATTGAGACATGACTATAATGAGACGGGACAAATTGCAACATGACTATAATGAGACATGACAAATTGAGGCATGACTATAATCGGACACGACTATAATGAGACAGGACAAATTAAGACATGACTATAATGAGACGCGACAAATTGCAACATGTATATAATGAGACAGGACAAATTAAGACATGAATATAATGAGACGGGACAAATTGAAACACAACTATAATGAGACATGACAAATTGAGGCATGACTATAATCGGACACGACTATAATGAGACAGGACAAATTAAGACATACTATAATGAGACGCGACAAATTGCAACATGAATATAATGAGACAGGACAAATTGAGTCGTGACTAAAATGAGACATGACAAATTGAGACTTGACTATACGGGACATGACAAAATTGCGACATGACTGCAAAGGGACATGAGAAAATGAGAAGTGACTATAATAAGACATCATAAATTGCGAAACAATCAAGATTCTTTTTTTTTTTCAAGAACTCGAAAGATTTCTACAAGAATCGAAACGTTGCTCCTCTACTGTTCTATTGATATACTAAAGGGGATTCCTAGAACAAATACTTTTTTGTAATATCTGTATATTGTTTATTGGTTTTTGTTGTAGTTGTTGTTGTTGTTGTTTTTACGCTATTTGTCACTGTCAAGTTTTGCAATCAAAAAGCTCCTTGTAGTACTCCTTTCGCGCGTGTCTCTGGCGCTTCTTGCTGATTACATCTCCGGAAATATAAGCTGAGCATTTTGGAGATGACCGTCTAAACAAGCATGTAATGGCAGCAGTCAGAACATGCGCGAGTCGTACAATCTTCTGCACGACACTTCACGCGAATCCAAAGGCGGAAGCGATTTTGTGGGAAATTTGAGTCGATCCTCCCCCAAACCCGCTCGCCCGAGGGTCACCTCTGGATATCTAGATACGACGTTCGCTGCCTCGCTGTGTTTACTACGACAGGGCAAAAAACGTAATAAAACTCGAAATCAATTCCTATACGATTCCCTCCTGAAACGGATGCGTTTCAGTACCAAGCTTCTCACGAATCGGCTTATTGCGCAGCACCGCTCGCAATATAACTTTTCCTCTTGGGATTTCGTACCGTGAAACGTTTCCGTTCTCCGAAAAGTAATACAAAATTTTCCGATCTGACCTTATACCGTTTTCTCGGAAAAAACGAGCAACCAAACACACACACAAAAAAAATAATGAAGAAAACCCGGAACGTATTTGTAGGGTCTCGTAAGACTGGAATATATTGGAAAATGAAGGTGAGGTGAGCAAGTCCGCGATTTCAGCTGAGCGGGAAGCAAGGAACGATGTATCCTGCCGTCGTCTTATCAATGATTCCGGGTGTGACGTCATCCCTTGTTATTTTTTTCATTCTATCTTCGTTTTGTTTTGCGGAAAGAACCGGCCATTGTCTCATTGAGATGCAGACTGTTCGTTGGAGCCTAATTTATCGCTCGGCAAAGGGGATTGACAACAACAAAAAAAAAAAGTGAGGCACTCCCTCTTTCCGGCCTGTGTCTATGAAAAAGCTTGGGCGCGATGTCCGACACGGAATATTTCGATTCCCTAAAACCCACTATGCATCCGGAGAATCGCACCATGAAGGAGATATCATACTACTTATTGGGCATGCGTCAACTCGACTCTTCAAACAATCGGCGCTTATGTTACTTATGCGAGATGTGTTTTTATGTACTTCTTTATATATATATATATATATATATATATATATATATATATATATACAGGGTGTTTATCAAAACGTCAGCCATATCGTTCTTGCAAAAAATATGCATCGCACAGGAAACAGATTGACGCCGTGTTTGTCTCTGCCCGGAGGGCCCATTAAAAAATTTTAGCATTCGATATAATTAGGTAATTGCTTACTATTCAGTAATTATATTTTTAACTGTCAACTTTAAAAGGTATGTTTTTCATTAGAAACTTTGTGCGAATCATCAAAAACTACAAAATCTACCCAGATTACAATGATGTTTGTACAGCGAGCAACCACAATAATAGTATGTCACAAAAACATTCTTGTAGTACTCTTGCTGTGTGTGTCTCTAGCGCTTCTTGCCGATTACATCTACGAAATATAAACTGAGCATTGTGGAGATCACCCCATAAACCTCCATGCACGCGTACGGCGTTCCGAAAAAGAAAAAAAAATCTCAGTTCGGGCGCGTGTTTTGTGGTTTCGGTTTCTTATAGCAGTGCGTTTCCGCACCAGCAATCCAAGCTCTCCGTGTCCAAAACCCGCAACATGCATGCTCCGCCTCGCATCGCACGTAAAAGAGGCTACAGATAAAGAAAGCCTCCGGACTGCCACATAGGGTTTGCTTTTTGGGCGTCGGTGCCAGTTTTAAGACGCACCCGAGAATCTTCTCACTGCTCACGGCTCAGTGCTCATTGCTTATATCCAATAAGATTGTGGCATTGGACGATAAGAACACAGAAGAAAGAATCACGACGCAAGAAGAGTGAACGCGATGGCTCAAGCCCTGCGTATGTTAAGCTGTCCGTGGCGATAGTTCCCTCATTAATTGGGGTGACCCGCATGGAAATGAAGGATCACCATTGATCAACTAAAAGGTGGGCACGTTCTCCAACACATCTTCTGGCCAGCCATAATCTGTTGTTAACCTCCTGGCTACGGTAGTGAGAATAGCCGGTAAAAACCATTCGGTTACACTTATTTACGCGAAACGTCCATAAGCTGGGTTTTCAGGCGAAGTGAAGCCTCAAAACGCTTAACCGTGAATTTCCTCGCTAAATTTAGTGGAGAAAATGACGTCAGTGGCTTCGTGTCATGTGACCTATACACGAAATCAGCTTTCTCCCGTTAAACCTAGCAGAAAATCTGACGTCACGTGACCTACACGCAAATGCAGTTTTCCCGCTATATTGAGCGGGGTAAATGACGTCACATGGCTTCATGTCACGTGACCTATGAGCAAAATCAGTTTTCCCCCGTTAAATCTAGCGGAAAAATTGACGTCCCGCGACATGGTTCCGTGACCTAAACGCAAATGCAGTTTTCCCGCAAGATTGAGTGGGAAAATTGACGTCACGAGACCGGAACACACATTCAGTTTCCCCGTTAAATTTAGCGGGGAAATGATATCACGTGACTTCATGTCACGTGAACTATACACACATTTTTTTGCGTCGCGGCAGTTGATGGGTTATTCGCGGCGAGAAATTTGGGTATCGCCACCTGGTGGAATTATTGCACAACCCAGAGTGAGGATACTTCAACTTCCTCTGCTGGTGCAAGCACCTGCAATGCCAAGCTTCTATGCACTATGAAAATTAAAACATAGCCGCGTGGGTAGCACAGGAGCTGCCCATAGTGAGGAACACAGAAGCGCCTTTAGCGAGCTTTTCACCTCGAATAACTCTTAATTGGAGAACGAAAAGAAGGCTCAGTGACGCATCCACCGCCGGTGTGCCCAGTGGTGGAGTAATTGAACGCGTACAAGCAGACTGCTCGCCGACCCAAATAAGCTGACCACGACAGCCAAAAAATCGAAGAATCATCGTGTCACGTGTAGCCATGGCAATATCGGGTGTTTGTGAGAAAAGCGAACCACGTTTTTCGACCCGCGTAACTAAAATATACGCGTCGCAGGAAGCTAAAACTGCACAAGAGCGTTGCGCTATCGGTGGTCATAGAACGCGAAAGTTTGAGAAATATGACGTCGCCTGTGTGGATCAAGAAATAAAAGAGAAAGGCGAAATGTTTCCACGAGCCCACGTGTACCTAAACCTAATATTGTCAACAAAAAAAAGAAATTACGTTATAAAAGTGCGTTGCGTTTATATCAGAAAAAAAAAATGACTTGGAAGCATGAAAGAGAATATTGTTTTCTTTCTTGCTGGTAAGCTGCCTTCGCTGAAGAAATAAATGCCACATGCGCCCACAATTCGATTTCTTGTTTTGACCATGTTAAGCTTAGGTGGACATCATCTCATAAAAACATTCATCTTTATCTTTTATTTTTTTTTTGAAAATGGTAATGTCAATTTTTCGAAGTTTCGCATTTTATCACTACCGCTACCATCACATCCTCAAGGAGTTTCAGCTTTCTGCAATCTTCATTTACGCCGTATAAATAAACTTATAGATGTACAATTGTGATTCGCTTCCACAATTTAAATGCTAATCTTCTTTCCTTTTTTTACACCTTGTGAAATTTAGGTATTGCCAACTATTCATCACAAAAACAAGAAAAATTAACCGTAGGCACCAATACAGAATAAACAGTTAAAAATAGAAGTAGAGAAGGTCGCATAGAGACAATGTGTTACGTTGTGATTACAGATAGATTAAAGATACAACCCACGTTGAAACCACGAGACGCTTCACAAACGAAACGGGCTGTTCTCGGCAAAAGCAGCCATTGCTATTAAGGTCATCCGTTAAAACACAAGCGTCATTGATGTAATTCGCGTGCTTCCTATAAACTAGTACTTAATCCGATCAATTCACAGTCGTGTCACATCCAATATAGGAAAAGTTGTTAACGCCAACAGTGAACAAATTTACAAAAAATTCAACGTCCAAAAAAAAAAATAACGATTAGACAAAAAGAAAATAAATAGTGTCATGTCAACGCTTAAAGTGGAAGAGGTCCTTCTGTCCCCGAGAAATGCCAACACAGGGTCAATGCCTATGGTCTAGGTGGCGCAAGCTACCGCCCGTTATAAGGGGTACAGCCATTAGCATCCATCCAGTCAGCTTGGTAAAATAAAAAAAATGATTTTTACAAGTATCGTTTATGTGCAGAATATATTATAGAAAAAATCTACCCCAGCGTCACCTCGAAAACCCAGCGAGCCTAAAACAATAAGTATGTACATATCCAACACGAACTAAGGAACCCTGGGAAGTACCCTTTTCAAGAACTAATTACGGCAATCAAACTATGGCATATACTTTACCAACTACCCTTAATTAACTGACTAGGCAAATATATATCAGCAGTACATCGGTGAGCACTCTACGGGAATATTTTATTTCAAACCTTATTATAAACAATGAGCGCTGATTGTGTTGAGCTTAGTTAGAATGCACTCTATGTCTTAGGGGTGTTGTGTTGATTCAATGAGTTATTGCTTTGTAAAACGCTGTTTTTTCTTGCGTAATGATTTTTCACTCATGTTATGAATTCGTAAAATTTCATTGTTTAATTCCTTTGGTGCTTGCTTTGCAACTGCTTGTTTGAGGTGGCTAGGGGCCAGTCAAGCTGTTTTTACAGCTTTCTTCCCTAGTTACCTTTCAAATTTTCGTTGGAAAAATAAATAATAATAATTATTATTATTATCCACCCGGAGCAATTTGTTCGCCAGTGCAGCAAGACTTCTGTATCGTCACTGACAGCGTAAAAAGCGCAGGGCGTGACTTATTATGTTCATGATGCATCTTGCTCTTTGATTGGTTCTTTGGTGTTCATATCGGCTAATGCAGCAATCTGATTGGCAGTAGAGCGTTGTTTTTTTTGTTTTTGTTTTACATGTAAGTGACTTAAAATTGGGGCTTTAGCATACATTGCACAGTAGTGACTACACGGCTACACACCGCGGTACAACGCGCATACAGATCAGAATGAAAAGCAGGGGTGGAGATCTAACCCAGGGATAGCCGTTAGGCTCTGCTGCGTAAGTTATCCAATCAAGTGTTGCGAAGAGTCAAGCGCTTGTATGTTTTTTTACTCAGGAGCGTAGTCTATGATGGTTTGAATTAGATGTATCGAAACCCCCATCTTAGATTAATGGGTCCCGAATTGCCCACTGTGTGATTTGATAAATGTCATCCTTCACTTCTGCCGTGTTCTACCTGCTTTATCTTTAAATCTAAGCGGCCTGCCATCCTTGGCTGTGCTCATTTCAATAAATTCTGAAGTCCTGCCCATACAATAGCCCATTCCCGAAATGTATTGCCCTATTTCAAGCATTCTCCTCTCACCTAATGCTACCGTAGAGAATTTCGGCCTTCGATGTCTTTTCAGCCTCGCTTACCGGCCCTCGACAGCAAGATGTAAAATTTCCTGAAAAGTTTGTCGACTTTCGAGAAAATATAGGGCACCTGAGGTAACGTGAAACATACAATTTATTGATTCGATCGAAGCGCGTCTCCACCGCAACTCGAAGTGTGTCGACTTGATCATATCAGATACTATCAAGCAAACGTTTTTCTTGCAGTAATTTCACCCCAGTTTCGCTTTGTACCGAAATAATTTTGTGTAAATCAGACCATTTTATGCATTCTACAGGAATCCCTACAAGTCGTATGGCTGGCATGGCTAGAACAACTTTCTGATAAAACCGGGTGCCGTGTCTTAAACCCTCGAGCTCTATAAATTTATGAACTACAAATATTTTTGACCTTCTCATGAAATTATTTATGCCAATTGAAATGCTCGACATTAGAGGGAAGCTAACCTAATGCTTCCCTTTTTTAAGTAAACACGAAAGACAGCGGTTGTAACTGAATTCAAGATGTCATGTCTTGTGTCTAAGAAAACCTTCTCATCATGCGCCTTCCGCGTCCTCTGCAGGAACCCAGTCCCATCAAGTCGCCAAGGCATTTCATATCGACGACCCACGGAATCTTGTCTAACGGTCACTCCTTCAGCAACGACACCGCGGATTACAACGGGACGGGTCATCACAAAGGCCTCGCGGGCCATAACGGCAGCACCAACCACAATGGCGTCAGCTTCCCTCTGGCCATGGACAAACAAAACGGCTCCGCGGGCCAGAACGGCACGGGCCACCAGAACGGCGTCAGCACCCTGGTAGCTGTGGACGAACACACCGATCGGTCTTCGGGCATACTCTACCAGGTCAACGATACGCCGCCCTGGTACCTTTGTCTTCTGCTCGGCTTCCAGGTGAGTGGCTTGGTCACTGATGGTCGCATATAGCTCCAGGGCAGTGAACAGGAGACGCCTCGGTCGGCTGCTAGTCAGGACGGCTGGAGGCCAAAGAATAACACATTTTGGGCAGGACATATGCCATGAAACGAGTGGACACGAGCGCAGGGTCACAGTTAAATGGGGCACTCGGACGTTGGACCACAAGAGCGGGTCTAGTGATCGCGGACGCGGGCCGCCTCAGAGTTGCGCAAACTCCACGTAAGATGGCACTGCCTGGCAAACTAAACTTCATTTTCCGGATGGTATGGCAACCAACATATGCGGCTCAGCCGTCAAAACACTTCATCTTCAATTCGTCCGCATGATATCTCACTGTCCTGCAAATGTAATGCAAACACGTACAGGATTACCTTTTCAGCTTAAATCGCCCATACTGTTGCGGAAACCTTCATACAGGTTCCGTGGCATCATAGCTGCAATACAGACGCCCCTGCTGAAGAAGCGCAGTCGTAATTTGTATTCTTCTCTAATGCAAACGACGTCGCTTAGGTAGCACCAAAACATACCATGACCTTTTTTAAGACGCATTCAGTCGGGAAGAGCAAGATCGGTTGTTTTCGTGTGTGCGTGCGTGTGTGCGTTTTTTTTTGTGCATCTGCTGTCCTTGGAACATTACAGGTCAACCTCCCATTATTTGCCGAATTAACACCATGAATTATCTATGACACCGAAATCACAAAAGGCATGCCAATGAAGGATGCCAGAGCAACGAGTCGCTAAGGAAAATGAAAAAAATAACTGATTACGCCAGATAGACACGTAGTCCAAGAAGTCAAAACATCTAACGAGTCAAAATATCCGCTTCTTGGCTCATTGAGTCTCTTAATTCATTGGAGTTTTTACTCAGCATTGGTCTCATGAAGACTCGTCATATACCTAAATCGCCCTTGGTCTTTTCCTTCTTCTTCCATGCAAATCTGCCCAAACTGGTTTGACAAACAATATAACCGGATGCCTCCATGCTATCCTCAAACGTCAATGAGCCGTACCTCATGCGTAAAACCGCGATGCTCCTCGAAAATCGCCCCCCAATGATCAAGTGCACTGTCTTTAAACCAAAGTTAACTTTCGAAACAAATGTATATTTACCGATACTGAAATGCCAAAACACGCAATTCAGAACTCGAAACCTATTGTCCTACAACGCCTGTCTTTTACAACAACAAAAAAATGCGCGAAAAAAACTTTTTTTTTGGTTGAGGGGGGGGAATAAATTATCGAATTTATCGTTCTTATCTGAAGGTGAGCTTGTGTCAGACAGACCGAACCCACTGACAAGTTAACTTTTCACTAGCCACGTTAGACCTATTGACTCGTACGATATCTTGACTCGATGGATATCTTGACTCGCTGGTCCACCAGACCCACACCACACGAATCCATTGACGCGTTAGATCTCTCGACTCGCTGGATCTATCCACTTAGAATTTCGAGTCAAGTTCTCGAACGAGTGAAGAAATCTAAGGAGTCAAAAGCTTCATTATTAGACTTCTCGACTCACTATGGATGTTTTAACTGGCTGCACCTCTTGAACCACAATGAATCTCTTGACTCATGCTCCAACGAGGCAAGAGGACCAACGAGTCGGAACATATCCTGTTTCACTAACACTTCAAAGAACTTCAGAACGAACTTCTTAAAGAACCGGCGGATCAGCTCAAGATCTCGAGGATGAGCGTGGTCATCGGCGAGGCCTTTTAAAGGCATACCAATTTGTTGCACGGGCGACGTAAAGGTACTCTCGCGTCCCTGGGCAGACTCGCATTTCGATTGTCCGCCTACATCAATGCACGGTGGACCAGGAATTCTGAGTCACCCAACCCCAAACCGACCATTCGCCGCCTTTTGCAGCACTACCTGACCATGATGGGCGGCGTGGTGAGCTACCCGTTCCTGCTGGCGCCCAAGCTGTGCCTGTCCGACGGACGACCCGGACAGGGCCCAGATCCTGTCCACAATCCTCTTCGTGTCCGGCATCGGCACGCTGCTCCAGGCCACTTTCGGCGTGCGCCTGCCCGTCATCCAGGGCTCCACCTTCGCCCACCTGGTGCCCATCCTGGCCGTGCTCTCGCAGCCCCAGTGGCAGTGCCCCAGCCAGGAGCAGCTGCGCGACCTGCCCGCCGATGCCCCAGAGCGCGACTGGAAGCCCCGCATGTGCGAGGTGGGCCATGGTCTCCGGTATACACTTGCTAAAGGGTGCTTGCACGAGACCATGATGCAGCGCTGCTTCCGGCTCGAAGCCGAAGGTGACCGAATGTGTTAAAGGAGCTGTGCAACGATTTTAACGTTGAAAGAATTTGCATCTTCTACTTTTGACATTGTTTATCTTGTCACAAAGGACAGAAAACACATCTCCTTCCTTCGAAATGTTGCGATTCCGCCGCGTAATCGCGAGGCAAAAATTAGAATATTTCCCGACCTGCAGCCGCGAGCGGCGGCCATGAGAACCACGCGGCGTGACGTCAATGGGGGACTTGTAAAAAGATAGGAAGTTGTGCAAATACCTGCTCGATAAAAGGTAATTTTTCTATAAATCTTGTCGTTCCAACATAAATATAAATGCGTCAAAAACCTGGTATCATCGACAAAACTTTTATTATACGGAGTTTTAGTGGCGCCATCTATCCGAGGTCAACAAAACCGTCAGCTCTATCTGCTACCGCGAACAGCCGCCAGAAGCCGGAGGGGACAGGGGCAGAGCCGGACGGGAGCATGGCCGGACCCGGACGAGACTTTCCTCCTTTCGCCATGTTGATCGCGCTGCGCAAGCACGTGGTCACGTGGTCGCGAGCGGGTGAGTTCTCGCTGCTCACTGATGGCTCTAGAGAGAAGCTTCACCGGAACCCTGCGCGTCCCCCATTCACGTCACAGCGCACGTGACTCGGAAGATGGTGAAGGAGTTGAGAGGTGCCGAAAACCCTCAATCTCTGTCAATTCTTAAAATAAAAACTAGGACATGCAGGCAAAAGCGGTTTTTTGTTCTTTACTTCAGAAAGGTCGAGACACCAACTCCAAAATTATTTAAACAAAGCACTGAAATTGTAGCACAGCTCCTTTAACGCTATACTACTTAAAAGAGAAGGCCTGTGAATGACGTCATAATACGTGGATCCACGACCCGCTGGCTTAAACATACACACAACAGTGACAACAACGTTATAAAAGCGCGTATGTCACGATCCTGCCCAACTTTCCCCATGTCCCCCCCCTCCCTCGACTATTGTCATACTCAAGTGGACGCCTCGCTGTACCCAGATCCAGGGCGCCATCATGGTGGCCTCGGCGTTCGAGGTGGTCGCGGGACTGACGGGTCTGGTGGGCCTGCTCACGCGCTGGATCACCCCGCTGGGCATCACGCCCACCATTGCCCTCATCGGACTGTCGCTCTTCCCCGAGGCCTCTCAACACGCGCAGGGCAGCTGGCCCGTCGCCCTCGGGTGAGTCAACTCAGCGGCTTAGTCGAAATCTAAGCCCCTGGGGACAACAAGAACGGAAAATATTTGTTTCTAATTCTGACGCAGCACTTGGACGAACGTAACCGAGCGCTGCGTATGCGTTAGGCTGGGGCCTCGTGTCCTATCAGTGAAGCATCGATTGAACAGAAGTGCCAGCACAAGGCTGACGCAGCATTCGTGTTCTATCTATGCTCCGCCCTTGGTCGAGGAAACTACCTAAAAGAGGGACCCAGTTTACAGGCTTTGTGTTGGGTAAACAGTTGACGTGTTGTCGATCTCCTCGCCAATGCAGAAAGTAACCCGAACCATTGACTCAGGTTTCCTCCTTGCAGTAGCCGCACCCTCGAATATTCATCTTTCCACTTCCGGTAGACGACGCCATCTCTGAGCACGCAGGGACGAAAAAGCGCTGCGTCATAGTTTGGCTGAGTCTCAGGTGGCGTTGGGCAATTGAGCACTACGGCTTTGATATGTAGGAGACGTTGACAAGGCCAAACCAGGACCCGCATCACCAAAACCCCTTCAACGTGTCGTCGTCTCCCAACCTGAAACGCCTTTAAACGTACAGGTGCCTGGGGGACTGATTGGACAAAAGCTCCGGAGCAAACCATGACGTTTTGCTCGTAGAGTCGATCCGAGCACCGCGTTCGCTTTTTGTGATGACACTTGCACTAACGTAAACAAAACCTTCTTCTTTTTTGCTGGGGCTTTTTGTTTTAAAATTTGTAAAATTACGTAGTTTCGGTTCTCTTCACATGCAAATATGGCTACCCTCATTTCAGGACGGTGGTGCTGGTGACGCTGTTCTCGCAGTATCTGCGAAATGTGCGCATTCCAGTGTTGGGCACACGCCACCGCAAGGAGCCCGAGCGGAGACGGAGGATGGCTTTCTTCTCGCTATTTCCAGTAAGTATCGAACGTGACCTCTGAAAACTAACTAGCCGAACGTGTTGGAGGCGGTTAGTTACGACAGAATAAACATACAGGACATATATCTTCAAAAGGGCTATTTACGCGTCGGGGTATCAGTGGCCGAGTTTTAAGGTAAACACAGCTCGGAGCACCTGGGGTCCGATTTTGTTTAACGTGAGCGAGAGAGCATTCCCGGCGTCTGATTGAACGTGGCGCCACAGCTTACGCGTAATCAACCAATAAGGCATTTTTGACCCGTTCGCGAGTTCAAAATCAGGCACAACTTTGGCGACACCGTCTCACCAACTCCAAAATAGGGAGAAAGGCATCGCTGCCTCAGTCTCCTCTACTAAGGACCGTATTATTTTAACAGTCCTTGCAAGAGACACTTTTTTCCTAACAAATGCTCAGGCACAAAAAACACGTCCCAACCACATTCTCTTTAATGAAACGATAAAGGAAAGTTGTTGGAAACAGTCATCGGTGCGTTTTTTGCTGACAGCGTACATTTGTCCGACGCAGATCATCCTCACCATCGGCATCATGTGGCTCATCTGCCTCATCCTGACGCTCACCGACGCCGTGGAACGCGACAGCACAGTACGGACAGACACCAAGCTGCGTGCCTTCTACGAGACTCCCACCTTCAGTTTCTCGTACCCATGTGAGTATCTACATCCGTACCTTTTAATGTAAAACAATCGTTTAAATTAAAAAAAAAAACTGCAGTTCGAAAACAAGAGTTATTCAATCTTGATCAGGCTTACAAATACCAGGGAGCACAGAATGCGTATAACGCAAACTACGTTCACCTCCCGGAAACTCTCATCACGTGACTTGAGGTCATATAGCGTCGTCACGCCACGTCAATTTCCTCGGCTAAATTTACAGGAGAAATTGACATCACGTGACCTGAGGTCAAGTCACGTCAATTTCCCGCTACATTTATCGAGGAAATTGACGTTACGTAACATAACTTTACACGCTAAATTTAGCGTGGAAATTGACATCACGGGATTTATTACGTGACGTGGTCACGTGATATTTCTTCTTTTTTAGCATTTTTTATGTTGTGTAGCGCTCCCATCGAGTCGCTCGTTCATGAAAATTTTCTCATAGAAAACGACCCATAAAACAGATTTCGTGTTAAAAAGGGAGGCGACTTCCGGCACCGTGGCAACACCACCTAAAATAATTACAGCCTGTGCACTAGAATTCTGACCTCAGCGTTCTGCAGGCTTTCGTGTCCAATCAACGCTTCGAAGGGCGCTCGGCATCGGGTCCGATAGACCCTTTTCAAACGTCCATCAAGCAACATTGGCGATCGCCACTGCTTAGGCTAGGTGGCGCAAGCTACCGCCCGTTACAAAGCGTATAGCCATTAACATCCATCCATCCATCCATTAGACACGAAGCGCGTGACTGGATTCGAGTCCTCACCGAACCCTGACGCAGCGGTCGTGTCCAATCCATGCTCAGAGCACGTGACGAAGCAATGGCGGACAGGCGATGGGGCGGACTTTTGAAAGGGGTCTATTGCTGAGTCGCCGCCATCAGACTGTGATCACGTTTCATGGAGGAAGAGGAGTATGTTCGCCTGGCCTTGATTATTCTAAATAACACCTCCTTTAGCCCGAGCAACATCTTATACGGAGAGCAAGTCATCTGCTTCTTGCGCAGGAGTTGCGGTGACGTCAGAATGACGCCGAGCTCCGATTGGCTCCGTTGAAAGGATAGTGAGTAGACCTTAATGCTAGATGCCTTAAGGTCTACCCACTATTTATTTCAATCAGCCAATAAGAGCTCGGCATTCTGACATCATCGCAACCCACGTGCAAAAGCAGACGAACTTGCGCTCCGCATACAGCGTGGGCTAAAGGATTGGTTGGGACCGCATATATCGGTGCCGTAACGCATCTAGATAAGACTTTGTACAATGGTGGCCAAAGACGGTAGACTTCGTGCATCAAAATTTCAGAAAACTTTTCGTCACCGAGTAAAAGAGTAAAAACATTAAGAGCGTGCATTAGCTAGCTCCGGCGGCTGATGTGCAAGAGGGTTAAAGAGGACAGTGCGCAAGGAGCATGGGAAAAAGAAGAGGACAACACAATCGTTGAACATACAACTGAAGTTTAATCGTCAAGGCGCAACCATGTATTCGAACGACCAACCAAGAAAAAAACACGCACACCCAATGACAGACCAGTAGATTTCAGCACCCTTATCGCGGTCGCTGTCGTCGAGCAAGAGAATTGTAACTCTTTACCAAATAGCAAAACAGAGGGGGCGCATTACACAGTCTTCCTTTAGGTGCGCAATCATATCCGACTCGATGATTTCTCTAGTCAGGGCATTGTCGCTTCTTCCAACGGCTGAGTATTTTTTTCAAAATCGGCAGCACACGCTCAATCACGACATTGAATACTCAGGTGTCCCGATACCACACTTTTTACATTATGATAGTGTTCCCTTAATCTATCGTTCAGGCATCTGCCAATTTGCCCTATAAGTTAACGCAGGAAAGCGGAGTGGATATACAACTTTTCATGTGCATTCAACAAACCGATTTTGAGGCTTCTTAGTGCAGCCCAGAGACCCCCCCCCCCCCCCCAGCTGTACGATTAACGTTTTTACAAAGCTACGACAACTTGTTTAGGGCAGAGAAGGCAACAGTAACATCTATCCTCTTTGCTATTTTCTTCGAGCCATGAGAAATTTCATGTAAATACAAAGCCACAGCAAGTTTGTTTCTTTCGTCTCTTTAGGAACGTCTACCTTAGGTACACGGTCTCCTATTTTAATGTACTTCGATAAAATGCCTGGCACCGAGGTCAGAAGATGTTCCGGATATTCCGCCATCCAAAAAGGGAAAATTCGAGCGTCAAAGCTGGCCTGTGGTAAATTGTAACAGGACTTCTTTAAAAAGACACTGCAAGGAACAAAAATGCTTTTTTTTTTAAAGGCATAACCGGGACACGCATTTTTCTGAAAAATATTTTATACACGAAAAAAAATGTTTTCGTAATATTCAGGCCGTTAGACGCAATTTAGGTTGAGGTCACAACCCGCTCTAAGCCACGCCCAAAATGAGTGGCCCCGCCCTTTACTACTGGACTGGCTTGGCTGCTCGACCCAGCAGGCTAACAAGCGTAGTGTCTTCCTCTCGCGTCATCCGGTGCGCCTCGTCTGGAAGTCTAACACCGCCTGCTAGTCGTGCGAGCAGACGAGCGGAAAGCCTCCGGCATCATCTGCTATTTCACCGCCGTCTATCGCGTCTACAATGCCTCGAGACGCGGATACGAAAGCTGCGCGTCAGCGTCCGTCTTCGCCTTCGTCCGTCTGCTATTCATCCGCCGTCTAAAGACTTCTGCAACGCTCGGAAGACGCGACCACGGAAGCGGCGTTCTGGCGTTCCAGCATGCACGAGCCACAGTCCAATACAAGCACCTGTCAGCGTCTATCGATGTGCGTAATAAGCGACCGAGAGAACTAAAAAATTCAACAAAATAATTAAGCAGTCATTTCTAGCTTCACTGTTCTGTTAATTTTTTTTCACCAGGCATCCGCGAGCAAGGTGGGTGAGCGTCACGACGTACAAATAAAACGTGACGCAAAAATATTCCGCTTTGGTAGGCCAGGTGCACTGCAAAACTTCAAAGCTTGCCTTTCGTGTCGCGATGACGGGAACATATCCAGACAAACTTAATGCGAGCCGAACGCCCGATTGCCTCCGACCAAATGGTTCGCAAATTCTTACGTGGATAGGTGTCTTCTCGGTATTGAAACCATGGTCGGAATCACAACGGGTGCACATAATCACAGAGCAGCGGGGCCGCATTTACGGCAAACAACATCTTTATTCAGCATCGACTTGTGCAAAAAATAAATCGAAGCCAGATCGGTCAAAATAGTTCATCTAGGGCGCTGGACCTAGGCCATTCCCGCTACGAGAACGAGCATCCGGATAGCACTTCCGAAGGCGCGTACTTACGGCAGTTGTTTGTTGCTGTGAGGGTGCGGGCTGTTGCGTGCGACGGCTACGCACAGAACACAGGCGCTCACGCGCCACACACCGTGCTGGGCACGGAAGTTCATGCCCTGCCCAATGGGTGGCACATCAAGTGCATTGTTGCTCACGGAGGACAATGCGATGGGACAACAGAGCGTGCGCTCAGGTCCGACACAGACGAGAGAAGAAGGAAGTTAGGACTCTAACGGTCGGAAAATAGCTCATGTGGAGTGAATTTATGTAGAATAAACCCTTAGAACCCTAACACTGCAAACTACGCCGGTTGAGGATATATTCTTCTAAGCACGTTTCTGCACTCAAAACCACCCGCACTCATAAAAATTGACGAGCTCACCGAGCTTTGCTCGTTCAGCACTCCGCAGATGCCGGCAGCCATGTTTGTTAACGTTTCAAACCAAAGCGGGAGAAGCAATCTCAGTATACATTTGAAAACACTATTGACTCTATCTTGATTATTTTCTTCATAAACATAAAAGATAGTCAAATAATATGCTATTATGGCACGGAGACACAAATTTACAGCCAACCTTTCACACCTCAATCATCTCTCCAGCCAATGAGAGATGTAAGCACATTGTATGCACGAGGCGGGGCTTCGCGGGCTGCGACCTCCACCTTCTGCACCTAAATTGCGTCTAACAACGTAAATATTGCGCGAAAAAAATATTCGTGGAAATAATATCATTAAAAAACACGTGTCCCATCTATGCCCTTTAAAAAATATTTTTTTCCTTGCAGTGTCTTTTTAAAGGAATACTGAACCGAACAATTTGGTGTCCATAAGAAGTGTCGCACGTTTTTCCACGAGCCAGCAGCCGCCGGTGTGCGCGAGCGCACGCAACCAAATTGACGTCATGTTCCCCCATTTGAAATGTATGGGCTTCGGGCCAAAGGAGTATAAAGACAGGCTTTTCACCTCCACAAGTGAAAGCTACGTGCTTGTTAGACCAATTAATCGCTTACCTTTTACACCAGACCCCACTGTGGAGATGAAAAGTTTGTCTTTATTCTCCTTCTTCCTCGAGCCCACACATTTCACTGTCATCTTGTGAATGGGGGACTATGACGTCAATTTCGTTGCGTGTGCTCGCGCACACCGGCGGCTGCTGCTGGCTCATGGAAAGACCATGCGCCACTTATAGACGTTTCTAATGTTTACAAAATCACAGTCCCGCGCGCGGTCTTCACAGCTCCGCACGTGCGTGTTCGTCGCTTCGGAAAGCGAGGAAAGCACGCGCCATACGCACGAACAGTCAAGATGGCACCGGCCACACGCTTTTTTTTGGGAAAGGTCTATAGAGACTAAACTTTTTGGTTCAGCCATAGCCTCCTCTATACGCACAACGCCTGACAGTTCGATGGCGGAGCCATAGAGTGCCCGGTAGCAGATTTGGAGCGCGAGGATCTTGTAGCACAGAAGGAGCGCGAGAAGCACGAGCGGACATTCCACCGCTCGGGACAAGTGTTTTTCGGCGTCTCGCCGCAGCGGGGCGCCTGTTACATGCCTCTTGACTGCCGCTCTACCTTTTCACTTCGGCGACCGCGTCTCGTGGTGATCTGCGAGGCGTTGTCAGTGTAAAGGAGGCTATGGTTCAGCATCCCTTTAAGGCATTAGTGAAGCACATATTCAAAGTGCTTCTTTTTTACTCATTTGAAAAGAGAAAATTGGTGCGCTAAAAGATGTCTAGTCCACGGGGATTATACGACCAACAAGCACGGTATTCTGAAAAATGAAGACGGGGTCAGGAAATGTATGGACCCATTTGCACATAAAGTATTAGAAACCAAGTGCATCGCCTAAGTGCTCCACCGGCTTATACACTTGACAATTTATAAGCATCTCCTTCGCCGGCGACCGCCTTCACAATTACGAATTTTACAAGTAGGTTGCTTTGCTCTCGTCAATATTTCGCTTGGAGCATAATATTCTCGTAGCTCAAGAAACGTATCGACAAGTATATAAAAGTATTGGTACAAGGAACACTTTTACGATCTGGTCGTTACAACGACCTCTGCTAAAGCTGTTTGAAGCGAGTGTGTTGTAGATTCTCCGCAATGCACCGGAACGCCCTTTACTACATTCTTCTTGCGCCCTTCAAAAAAATAAAATCTGTTTCACTGAACACCACCTTACTTCATAATTCAATTGGTATATTACTGGAAACAAGAGTGCCGAAAGGGTGTAGCCACGGGTGTGAGTCATTATCACACACTTTTACAGCCTTAAGAGTGCAAATAGGTTTAGTGTTCAAGGACTACATGGGGAAAGGATCACCAGGGTTCACACCCACTGCGCGGCAGAGGCCGAAAGGAAAGTGAAATGACGCGCGGAGGGACGGTCAACAATGTAATGAAACACCGCGACGTTGCAGTTATGGTTCGGCACAAAAGTAGGTACGCTTGCAGTGGCAATCAAATTGTAATAGCGACCAAAACCAAAATGCGCTGCGTACGCGAAATGGTCCTGAGAATAAGTTCACGACGCAAGGAACAACTAATCAAGATCTACAACGTTTCGCTGCATCCGCGATGAGAAAAAAAAATAATCCTTTCTCGAGACCACAGCAAACGTTTCTAACGCCCCGCGTTTCTCTCGTGTTTTTTTTTTGTGTTTTTTTTTTTTAAATTTTACATGGCAGATGTAATTGATATTAATGGAATGCGTCTAGAGGCACTCGTTTACGGATAGTTTGTTTAGAATAACTAAGGTGCGTGCACGTGCAAGAACCACGTACGGGAAAGATGGCATCCTGAGAATGCCGCGGCTATAGGTTTCTGTGTCGAGAAACTAATGTTTGGTGGAGAAATAAGTATCCGTGTTGTAATAACATCATACCTAGAAATAGGGACCATAAAAAGCATCGAGTTATAATAACGAAGTAATTGAGGGTACCGTGGTTTTTACATGCAGCAACTAAATTACCTGCCCCCTCATCGTGTCGGTATAAATTAAAGCAACATTTGTCGACCTGTCAGCGTATGACTGTCAACAGCTCACTCTAAAAAATCTAGTGCGCCTACTTTCACGGACAGTACCTGGGAGGGTCGATCGCTGCTGTTTACGGAGTGAAAATGCTGAAATTATGTATAGATAAAAAAATATATATTTTTATTATGACACTGAAACTGACGTTCCACGTTCTTACGTCATGCTCAGTACCATAGTGCAGATTGTTTTCCTAGGTGCGGACAAATTTTCGGCCCCGTCGTTCGCCAATCTCCTGCCAACGATTAACTTGCTTTGATTAAACGTAAACGTACCGGATTTCTTAGGGTGTTTTAATCACGGTGGAAGAAAAGAGAGGTGCATCTGAATAAGGCCAGAAAGGGGCCAAAATTTCACGTGGGCTTCGCGCGTCTCCCGGCAGGGCACACTGTCGGTTTAGGACTGCCAGAGCCGTTTATACTGAGAGAGTTTGGCCAATGGGTGGAGCTTGTTGCCCGCTAGAACTAGCGGATTTCGCGATAACACAAAATGGCGTTACTTCTTTCTCTTCTTTATTCCTGAGAAATCGCATAGAGTTCCTATGAGTCAGAGCCACAAAATGGCGGACGGAATTAGTCATCCCCGGTTGTCAGACTACGCTGCTGTGGTTGCCAGACTGTCAAAATATCCTTAAAAAGGCCAAACTCTCTCAGTATAAACGGCTCTGAGGACTGCAGCACGCAAAAACGTGTGCACGCGAATAAGGACGGTTCACCGAAGCCCTGGTCATATTGCGCATATAACGACACTCGCCAGAAATGTGAGCGAATCTTCGAAATACTCTTTTCATGCCGAAACGGCGCCGTTTACAGATACCTGTCTCTCCACCGTGGTTCTAACTCCTTAATCGATTCACTATACGGAGCGCAAGTTCGTTTGCTTTTTTTGCAGGGATTGTGGTGACATCAAAACGCCGAGCTTGGCTTTGACGTGGTCTACCCGCTATCCTTCAATCAGAGCCAATCAGAGCTCGGCGTCTTTCTGACGTCACCAGAGCCCCTGCAAAATAAGCAGACGAACTTGCACTCCGCACAGCAGTCGATCGGAGTGCGGCGCGCGGTATATATATGAATCAACTTTTAATGCCACCCCGCTGACAAAGAACGACACGTGTATAAACCAACAGGTTGTTTACAAATAGCGCCGGGTTTACTCACACCTAAGGTGGGCAATGCGCGTGCGCAGAAACCAGATACGCGCCGCGTGAAGTCTGCGCATGCGCAGTGCCAACAGCAGCGCCACCGCAGTATAAAAATTGAGTTTGTTTATACAACAAAATTCCGCCTGTTAAAAAAAAATTTGTTTTTGGGTAGACGTTTTAGGGGTCTGATTTTGGACACCGCGAGAGCGAGAGCAAGATCTAATTTGCCTGTCACGGAGTGAGCGAAGATACCGGTCGTGACGGGTCGTCTAGCTGCTAACGCGAGCGAATTGGCGGTTCGTCTGGTTTGAAGCGTCATTCGCTGACGGAAATAAAACGAATAAACACCGTACGCTTTTTTTTGTTCGTTTGCTAGCACGCTGGAAAAGAATGTTTCGTCGTCTGCTATACGAGCCGAGAGCCGCGATGAAGTGATATCGGATGCAGGCTGAAATTGTGGACGTCTGCTATTTCAAGTTGGAAGCCATTGACAAAGAGCGCTTGTTTTGCAAGTCTCAAGTTGTTCTGCCGTACACAAGCTGATATCTACCGGTAGATGAAGGAGTACCAAGAACAATCACATCAAACACTGTGAAACCTCTCTCGCTATTGGTATGTTGGTGATACGTTCTCCCCAAAAATACTGCCCGATTGTGAACTCGCGAATGGGTCCAAAATGTCTCATTGGCTGATTTCGGGCGAGCTGCGGCGCCACGTCCAATCAGAGGCCGAGAATGCTCTAGCTCTCACCTTGACCGAAATCGAACCCCAGAAAAAGGAATAGAAAAGTCTGAGTATACGTCATTACTGGAGAGCGAAAAACACATTTCCACAGCTCCGCGTTGAACCGCTCGGCTGTGACATCTTTTCCGGCCACGCTCGGTAGTCACCCATAAAGCCAATGGCTCTTGACACACACGGACACACGTGTACGGAGACAGGTTGCAAATATAGGCAAAGTGGCGCTCTGAAAAGAAACTTGGGGAGTGTCGGAACGACACGGTTAAACTTGCTGTCCTCTAAACTGCGACGAAATCAAAAAGCTACTGGTTTGTAACATTAGAAGTCGGTACAACCTGCATGAAACACATTACTAATGACGGGGGTGGCACTCAGTTTGTCGAACGACGTTTTAGCGAACGAAGTTCCGCCCCCTATTTTTCATCGAAAACAACTTTAGCGAATTCGACCGCCGCTAAAACGGGTGGGCCAAGTGGGTTGACAATTTTTGTAATGAGCCGCCGCAGACTGTCGCCGCTAAGCATAGTGAAAGAAGGGTTAACACGCGTTTCAGTGATACACGTCAATCGCTAAAACGTCGATTCGCTCGTTCGCTCAAATGACCGTTGTTCGCTCAAACGTCGTTCGCTAAAACGTCATTCGGCTCATGTGTAGACGGTGTGTCTACCCTACAATTTAGACCTCACCTAAGCGAATCGGTAAGAATTAAGCACAGGTTTAGCTGGGGTCTCGTACAATACACTAAAAACATTTGCACCATTAACGGTGTAAAACAGCTTTTCCCAAGGCTAACACCCCAAGGGTGTTGCAGCAACATTCTTCGGGTGCTGATGAACACCCTAAAAATTGTGTCCTGGCAATTTTAGCACCATCTTAAAAATATTTTTTTTTATATTTTTTTACACGAGCCACGGATTACATACAGTTGCAGATGCACAGGAACCATCAATACAGATGCAATGAAGTGCCGACAAACACGGAATCACGATGGCCTCCGTGAATCCGGTCACTGCTTTACCAACTTCTGCACTCGACGATTCAAAGATACTCATTCGCAGGCGACTGACTTTGCAATAACGAAGGTTACAAATACGTCGCTTTGTTCTCGCGAATATTTCACATAAAGCGTATATATCTCGAAGTTCAAGGAATGATTCTCCAAGTCCAAAGCATAGGTATAGGCAATAATTATTCGATATAGACGCTAAACCAACCACCATTAAAGCTGTTTGAAACGAGAATAAGGTCGCGTGCACCCTTTTCCCCTGCAGTATCCTTTTCCGTACCTTTTTTACACGCTTCTTAAATGAAGGGTATTCAATGGCACCCTATTTTGCGATTGAGGAGTGTATTACTCGAACTAAGGGTGATGAAAGGGTATAGCCATTAGTGCAAGTCTTCTTTCATTAGTGATATTAACTTGCTTACAGTCACTGACAGAGTGAAAACGGCAGAACGCGTGTCTCTCAAACGCCCATGCGCGCGCTCGCCATGCCTCCCGTCGTGCTCTGGCTGCGCAGGCGTTGGAGGTGCACGAGACGTTGAAGCGTTATCGAAGGCAGAAAACTCGCGCTGAAACCGTCTCTGCCATTCTGAAACTCCAGCGAACTATAGGGGGCGCGCTGGTCAGGCAAAAGGGCGGACGAAAGGGGTCGTTTTTGTCGTTCAGCACGCGGACCACCATAAATTGCTTGAACTGCAGCGTAAAATCGGTGTTACATATGAAAGCAAAGCAAAGCGATTTTTCGGTGGTAGAAACCTTCATCTAGTCAGTGCGTAGGAATTACACGGCGGAAGCATAAAAATAAGTACTGGAAACTATGTTTGTTTCTATGCTGCCTACGAGAACCAAGCAGCGATAGCAGACGACAGAGTCGAAACGACCTCCTCTCCTGAGCTTCTCGGTGTTGCCGCTACGCGGCGTCAATTTTGCTGGAGTCGCCTATAGTGTGTAGAATGAGGTGGTGCGCAAAGCGCTGGCACCGGGGAGAACAAATATGAAGGGGGTTTTGAAACCTCAGGCCGCTCGGAAGTTTCGCCATATACAATCTAAAAACTGTCTTAATCGGTGTTTTTTTTCTTTAGGGTATTGAATGACATTATTATTGTAACCAAAAGTAACGTCAGTCGCAGCTCACCGAATTTGTTGATGTTGCCCCATGAGAGCGAAAAAAAAACACGCTTCTTACGTATCACCGCTGCAGCACCGCGGTTCTCCTTGTCTTTAACGGTAAAAGGTCTCCAGTTTCATCCCCCCCCCCCCAGTCCAACATTTCGGACGTCACCTCTTCAAATACACGCAATTACTCTGCGCGCCTGTTTTAAAGTCTTCGAGCCCTTGACGGCGCTATCACTTGTGGTAAAGCCAGAAGTATATATACAAAAATAAATATATATATAGCGTTTCGCTATAGTGTGCAAAAAGAAGAGACAGCGATAGCTGTTCTTACGCGTATAGTAACACCTACTTTTATGCATATCCAATCTTTATTTCCTCATTCACACACAGCACAGTCTTGCGCACACTGAAGTGTGTAGAAAAGGGAGCACACTACACGTATGAGTCAAAATCACTGCCTAGACAAAATCGAGAACGGTATACCATTACGAGCGATGGATTGCTTTACATCTCGTACAAGCAACCGGTGTTCTACGGTGAGAGATGGCGTCCACCGCCAACCGTGGAAGCAGTATAGAAGACAGTGCCTCCTGACAATAGCCAACGTGATCGGTTTGCTTGGCGTCAAGGTACTGTACATGTGCGAGCGCGCGTGAAAGTTTTCTGCCTGGCACAACGATGGCGCCGTACATGCAGCTGAGAAGTGCCAATATATTCCCAACTTTAAGCGATGATGCTATCGCGGTGTGAGAATCGTGCTCTCTAGCCCCTGCATGATCGGCTTCAGAATGAAGGTCCTTGCTTACACTTTACCGACGCAGAAATATACATAGTAACGTTCTTATATCCATCGTATTTCACAAAATTAGAATTACTTACGAGTCGCAGCCCCAACCTCGCAGTGCCGTTTCGACAACCATCCAGATGACAGCCATTTTGATAGTAACCGTGCCCCTTCTAAGCCGTGGAAGTTGCGAAGAACAGCTATTGCGTACAAATTTTGTTTCTGTCGTCCGAGACCGACGTTAATGAGAACGGCGCTCTTGTGTGTGTTCCTACAGTCCAGTGGGGGAGGCCGACGGTGAGCGTGGGAGCCGTGGTCGGCCTTCTGGCGGGTGTCCTGGTGTCCGTGGTGGAGTCCGTGGGCGACTACCACGCCTGTGCCAGGCTCTCCGGGGCACCGCCGCCGCCCGTGCACGCCATCAACCGCGGCATCTTTGTCGAGGGCTTGGGCTCAGTCCTGGCCGCCGCCTGGGGTGCCGGCTGCGGACTCACCTCATACAGCGAGAACATCGGCGCCATCGGCATCACCAAGGCATGTTCGCTTGCCTCATGATCGTAGAGTTATACTTAGGCCGTAGGTTCTCCGGTGCTCGTTCACGAGAAAAATCGGCAAATGTTTTTCGGTGTTTATTAGTTTTTCAAATATCGGTGTATTTCGGTGACGTGTCTCGGACAAGACGCTAAAAACGGTGGTTATCGGTGGAAACTATCTCTTGGAAAAACTAAGTACTTAAGCTGAAAAGGAGAGGGTTTCGACAAAGGTCCCAGCTGGAGCAGTATATACTTTCAAGAAATCGATGCTTTTCGGTTTTAATCAATATATATATATATATATATATATATATATATATATATATATATATATATATATATATATATAGTATATATATATGTATGGTGCCTGGAACGCGCCTCCGACTGGTGTGTTTATACCGCGTTCTAAAGAGTGGTTCTTCGCCTGGTGACATCGTAGAAGTGTCATGTTGTCGCCGGCCACGCTCCTGGTGGTGTCACAGCAGAGTTGGTGGATGTGGCAGGTGGCAGACACCTACAGTAGTTCCTGCTGCAGGCCGCTCTCCGGATTCACAGCCCTTAGACGTTTCGGCAGTCGGGAGTTGTGAATCCGCAACGACAACGAGACTCGCTCTTACCTTTTGCCGGCGCTTCTAGCACCAACCGCCAGGATTGCAACATCCGACAAGATGACGTGGCGGGTTCTGTGACGTCATTTGTTGCCACCTGGGGACCACTTTTGATGTGTGGGCGGGATAGGACGCTAAATTAACACACCGGTCGAAAAAGCGTTCCAGGCACCGTAGTTATGGTGCAGGGTCCGAGGGATGAATGAAACCCTATACCTACTATGCTTTTCGGCGCGCATAACTAAAACTAAACTGAGCATGCGAATGTCTCAAAACATCGCGTTACCTGAATTGAAAAATGACAACAGAAAAACAACTTTTCTTTACGAGCCAACGTGCTAACATTCGTCCAACAAAAAAAAATTACATTGTGCACAAAAAAAAAAATCCGTTTTTGAAAGGTTTTTGTGACGACGTAAGAACTCTTTCAGCTCTATATACAGGAACTCTAGGTTCGCCTCAAGCACAACGCCCTCTGTGAGCACTAGAAAGACAACTGGGCGATGAATGAACTAGGTCTTTCTACGAAGAACTTTTAGGTGGCAAAATATGGACAAGCCGAAGAACTCCTAAGAGTTACTTCACGACCAGATAGTTTTGAGAGTGTGGGTGCCTGATTCATTTCAGTCAAAACATTTTGTTCGCAAGAAAGAGAATCTTGTGTTGTTGTTTTCTCCTTGTCGATAAATTGGTTCACTGAAATAAATGCCACAGACGCCCACATTGCCATTTCTTAAATTTGACGAGTAGTATACATTGGTGGACGCTGATCGGATAGATAAATTTCGTTTTTCTCGGTTTTGCTTCTCGATCCAGCTAAAGTCACGTTCTCAAACTTTCGCATTACATGGTCACCGCTAGCGTGACATTCAGACTGAGTTTGAGCTCTCTTGCAATGCGTAGTTTATTTATGGGGCCGCAAACAGGGTTTCGTTTCCTCGATCGAACCATGTATACATCTGCCTCACCGCGGCAGAGTGAAAAGTCAGATTTGTTGTACGGATCGATGCTTCGGACAACAGCAAGTATGGTCTATCTTGAGATTGAGCCTTTAGCCATTGTATAGTACGACTGCGGACCTGGGGTTTTAATCCGCATCACATGTAGTAGCAATTACACAACCACACGCCGGATACGGCATATAGGCGTTCATGCCCGTGTACATGAATAGGCTGTCACCGAGGTAAGACAGTAGCTTGCCCGTAGACGTATGCGTCGCCGTCCCGGGTCCGACATCGAAACTCACCGTTCGCACCGTCACCCACATATCTATATATATATATATATATATATATATATATATATATATATATATATATATATATATATATATATATATATATATGTTAGAGTACTCCAGGTAACTAACTTGCCAACTATCACTTTATACTCTTAGCCTGATGTACGCCGCGGTCGATAACCTACCCCGACGGAATCATTTCTTTATTTCGAGTGTCCTTTGTTTTAAATTATCCTCAGTCGCTGGCAAAACATCCTGTATACATACGTATATATTGCCCCTATAAGGGGCAATTTGTTGAGGTACGAACATCCTCTGTTCTTGCCGGCGTAGCTTGGACCTTTGGGGCGCAATGTCTAGAGTGAGGAAAATACGAAATGTCTCGTCGTTCGGGACATTGACCAAGTCAGTGCAAGAGCTAACGGCGAGCGGTAGGCAGGAAGCGACAGAAGGTGAGCCCAGGAATATCTCCGAGGGGAAACTATTAACGTGCACAAACAGAATGACTATCTACTTATGCAACAGAGCTCTTGCAGTCATCGTTGGGCGTTAAGGGTGTTTACGTGTGGTGCGCCAATGTTCAGGCACAAGCAAGCGGTTATACTAAGCAGCGTCGATAGGGCAGCCCTGCGACGCTGCTTTATAACCGTGTTCCTATAACCGTATAACCGTGTTCCGTAGGACCGTGCTCGTGGTCACACCCCGTCACAGTTTCGACGCCAGTGCATAGCCAAGAATTGTTGTCCGGTTGCTGGGGTGGCTGGGATTTCCATGACTTCGGAAGTTGGGGTGCGGAGAGAGAGCCAGCCAGCATGCGTAAAAGATCGCGCTAGATCTAGGGGGGGGGGGGCGCTGAAGCTCCGCAGACACCTCCACTCACAATTCGCATTCCGACCCTCTCTCCCTCGATCTGCTACGCCCGACTACTCCCAAGTCATGAAACATCCCTAGCCACCTCAGCAACCGAAATTACAAATGCTTCCAGCTGATGGCCAGCTGGCTGTCGGAGCAAGTGTGACGGGGATGTGATAGCAACACCTCCTAAATAATGGTTCGCATCGCCGAGCGCTCGTGTCCGCCCAAATGTATATCGTAAGCGGTCCGGACCAGATGCCAGTTTCAGAAACTAACCCTTATCTCAAGTTATAAGCGATTTTCTAAAAAACATAAATGGGAAAATTTATATTTCCTCAATGCGGAGGAAGTCTCGCCTGTTTCTTGCACAGGGGTTGCGATGATGTCAGAACCGCCGAGCTCCTATTGGCTGATTGAAAGAAATAGTGGGTAGACCTCAAGGCATCTAGCATTGAGGTCTACCCTCTATCCTTCTGATCTAAGCCAATCAGAACTCGGCGTCGTTCTGACGTCACCGCAACTCCTGCGCAAGAAGCAGACGAGCTTGCTCTCCGCATTAACAATTTCCAACCGAGAACGGCAGAATACCGTTCTCGGAAGTTTGTCACATTCAGCGGTATTCGTGGATTTCGTCTGCCACCATTTCACCATTGAAAATTTCCGGAAATCGCTTATTATAAACTTTGAATAAGATAGCGGTTCGTTCTGAAAATTTTGACTTCTGGTTCGTACCGCTAGCCCTACATTTTGGCGGAAACCATGAGCGTTCGACAATGCGTAGTTTATTTTCGCGATTAAAACAAATATTGGGGAACATCCTGTTCTTACAAGATGTAGTTGTTAGAGGGGAAAAAAACTTACGATTTCTGCACCTGCACCTACAAATGCGTTGACGCGGAGATCGTCTGTCTTCCGCCGGGCGAATCTGGCGCAACGATCTGACGAAGAGATGTGCGCGCAGGTGGCCAGCCGGCGCGTGATCCAGTTCGGCGCCGGCATCATGCTGGTGCTGGGCATGGTGGGCAAAGTGGGCGCCCTGTTCGTGGCCATCCCGGAGCCCATCATGGGCGGCATCTTCATCGTCATGTTCAGCGTCGTGTCCGCCGTGGGGCTCTCGAGCCTGCAGTTCGTCAACCTCAACTCGTCGCGCAACCTGTTCGTCCTTGGGGCGTCCCTCTTCCTGGGACTCTGCCTGCCGGACTGGATCCGCCGGCATCCGCAAGAAATCGCCACTGGTGAGACCCTCCCTCATTTGCACTTCATCAAATGCATACCATTCCTACAGTCTGTTGCTATACATGAAATCAGCAGTAGATGATCCGCCCCCCAGCGCGATCTTTTTCACTTCGGCACACGCAAGGCCAAACACGCCCGAGGGCAACGAGTGGGTGCTGGTGGTGGGGCATCTATATCTCATCTATACTGCTTTTAGCGCTTGGGACGCAGCTTCGATGAAGTCATAGTGTCGCGTGACGGCCATAATTAGCTTGACAATAGTCATGTCACACCATATCACGTGACACCATGACATTATGTGACACTAACGTCAGGTGTCCCATAATGGGACGTTAAACGACAGAATAAACAGTTTTTTTTATCCGGTCACATTATTCTTGGGAGTCCCCAATGTCACCAACATATCAGAGACCTGTAAGATCAAACGCTGCAGTGCAGAAACTGACGAACCAGCGAGGTCTACGCTGAGGTTCTTGATCCGCTCAATCTCGAATGTCTTCGATATGCCCGTTGAGTACATGCAGTGCTTGTATAGTGTGTGAGCAGCTCACAGGCGTATGACAAACACTTCGTTAGTAAGCTGTGTTCCGACCGAACGGCGAGTTAAAATCGTTTCTCGATACAAACACACGCGACACTTCTGTACATGCAGGAAGTGAAGACGTGGACCAAGTCCTACGGGTCCTGCTTAGCACCAGCATGTTTGTCGGCGGCTTCGTCGGCATCTTCCTCGACAACACGATCCCCGGTAAGTCATCGTCCTCGGTTGTTCTCTTTCAGAAGAAGCTGCATCTGTTTTCACGACGATTGTCGCTATTTCCTAGATTTCAGCGCCAATCCCGTGCGCGTTTCCTGTACAACCGTCGTGACCCGCTAAATTTAGCGGGGAATCACAGTGTTGGGACATTGTGGCGTCACTGTGTCACGTGACGTCATGTCACATAATCTAACAATTATCTCGCTAAATTTAGCGGAAAAATTCTTCCGACAGGTTTGTCTAAGAATGTATTTGTTAAATTTAGCAGGAGTTGAGTGACTAAATTCCTGCATACAGCACTTCGTAGGCGGCGTTTTTTTGTTTTTCTTTAAAAGTCTAATTAAGTTTTATTTTTAGCCAGGTTTCCTTTTGCAGCTGTCCGGCATTTGTTCACACATTAAGTCATGCAGAGCTCTACACTCATCTTGAGAGAAGGGACCACAAATCTATCATGCAATTGCATCTTTTGTACAGGTGTTAAGGATTAGTGATTAATGAACGTCACTTCTAAGGAAAGAGGAAGTAAATATCTGGTATCTAAAGAAAATAGATATTTATTTATTTAATAATCAATCGTGAGACAGTCTGGTTTAATTTGTATGTTGAATTGAGCGCACAAACTTTGGAGAAATAAATACCATCACTTTCACCATGCTCAGGAAGTGCTCACCCGTTCTTCTGTAGTGCACTCCACAGGTGCGTCAATGACTTGGTGCAAACCATCAAGTCAGTGATACTAGGGTTCCGTGTTTTCGTACAATAAAATCCGAAAAACACTCGCCGGTAAGAATTTTGTGTCAATTCTGATTCATAAGTAAAAGTCAGAATTTCAAAGTCACGGTGGAAAAACAAACAAAAAAGTCGGCCGGAATCGCTGCTGCCGTCGCGTAAACACCGCCCGCTAGCGGGACGTAAGTCCGCTAAACTTGGGAGTTTTCGTAGACCGCGTTTCCCCTCAGCGCTAAGCCCTCCGCAACGAAGAAGCCGCTACTGCGCTTGCGCGCCCATGGCCTTGACTGTAGAGTTCCGGGTATCGTAGCGGGTTGCGGAGAGCGTTGCGGACGGCGAAAACCATCTACGAAAACTCCCTAGTGTAACCGTGTGCAGCGTCTTGGATGTTGTCGCAGTTCATTTCCATGCGATACGGCAAAGAACCAGGAAATTTTTGGTTACGTAGACAAGCTAGAAGCCTAAATTACATATGCGCTTTAGTCCGGTATGCTGATCAGCTTCGCACAGCTCCGTCTTGTTGCGTTAGAACAGGATCCGATGCCACGACACGTAGAAATGAGACATAAAATTGCAAACACTTCCGTATACCCGTAAGGAGAAACACAGCGACAGCTGAGGTGTCACGTCGGAGCCGCTAAGGTGTCATTAGGGAGTTTTCGTAGATCGTTTTCGCCGTCGCGCAACGCCCTTCGCAACCCGCGACGATACCCGGAACTCTACAGTCAAGGAGCCAATAAGGGTGTATTAAGTAGGGAGCATTTCAGCTGTCTGCGTAAGAGGGAGCGTGTTTTCGTACGCCACTTCGGAACAAATAGTCACCGTGCTAAACGAAAAGCGCCGAATAAACAGGGACAAGGAAGTAGACAAGACGAAGTGCACTCTTAAATTAAGGTTCATTGAAACAAACACACACAATTAATACCACCTTTCTGGCTGTTCGTTTAGAAAATAAAGCTCTGTATCTGTCAGGTGTTCTGACGGGGCACTAACACGCTTGCTCTCCCCTTGCTTTGTAATACAGAATGCATTGTGAAATTCAAGGGCAGTTTTACCTGCGAATCTTCCAAGGATTGTTGTTTGTGCTCATTTTGAGTCACATGTCTCTGTTTATTCGGCGCTTTTCCCAGTGCACTACCAAAGCCCGGCGTGGACTGTTTTCACTGATTATGTATGTTATCTTGACTTGCTTGTTATCTTGTTATCAGCTGCCCACATGTAATGTTTTGGAGGAGTGCCGAAAATGGCCCGTGTCGATATGGAGCGCGGTCGACGGCGCGAAACCGCGAAGTGTCCCACTAACAGCTATCGCTGTGATATCGCTGTAAAAAAGGAGATCACAAACTCTTTTTTGAGATTATCGCCCTGGATGGAATACAAAGGGAACGAAAGATTGTTTTCGCTTTTAGCGGAGAAATATTCCGCGCACGAAATAAACGTACTTATAGCCTCCTTATATACTTGACAAAGCCTGGCAGATCGCCACGAGAAGCGGCCGCCGAAATGAAAAAGGTGGAGCGGCAGACAACGGATGAGAGGAGAGCCACGTGACTGGCGCCCCGCTGCGGCGAGACGCCGAAACAAACTTCTTTCGAGCGAACAATTGTGTGTTTCGGGTCTTCGCCGCTGCAAAGCTATGTGCTGACGTCCAGGTTCCCCGGGAAATGGCTCTTTGATGCTCTGTGCTACCAGACCCTCGCGCTCCAAATCTGCGACCGGGCACTCTATTCGCGACTCCAGCGACCTATAGGGGGCGCCACCACCAAACAAACATGGCGGCTGGGAACAGGTCGCGTCGGCTCGGCCGGGCCGTCTGGACAGGTAGCGCATTCAATTTAACAGATTTTCTTATGATCGATGCCCTATTTTATAGGTATTTGAACTGCGACAGTTATGTGTAGCCGGTGCACATAAACTTGCAGAGCATAGTTTTGTTTTCCCGGAGCTTTGTGTTCTTTTCATGACAAACTTTTGTTTCGGAGATTTCGTTCAAAACCGAAACTATGAGCTCCGGACAGACGGTAATAGACTCTAACCAGATTTGATCAGCTAAGGAAGGCGGCAATGGCTACAGAATTGTTCCACCGAGAGTAATTTTCAGCTAAACCGCCTGCCTCGACCATGCGACTTATCTGTCCGCGAAATCGAGCGTTTGTGCGTATCCGCGTTTAAGAAACAGTTCCAGTCGTCTGCTCGGTCAACAACACAGGCTGCAGGAAAATTACGAAAATTAAGCAAGCGCTTCTTGAGCCAAGGAGCATGTTAACCCTCTGGCGCCCCACTAAGCAGCTGATACTAGTATTTCAACTCAGGTTTTAGTAGCAATCGAGAAGTATTTTTGACGAATATGCGGGTTATTTATTATATTACATACTATGTCCCACGAAAACGATGTTAGTATATTCTTCGGGTTGAAATATGAGCTTAGTTGACTAGCTATTAGGTGAACTGCGGAATAAAAGTATATTTGACAGACAGAGAGATTCTACTTAAACTCAGTCAAATGGTTCTAGCCGACAGCACGGAGACGAATGCGGACAAACTGGAGAGTGTATTCATCAGAGATTCACGCAGACCCCTCTGCAATTGAACTTGACTTCGAATCCTGAGCGGATAAATTTAGTATTGTTTGTGGCCGGGCAACCTGAACAATGTAGACGTATATTGCTGCTCGCTTCGACGGGCGTATAGTATAAATATTGGAGGCGCGATAGATCATAATGTCGTGACAGCTTCTAACTTTGCGAGACGCGTCCCCCAACTTATGAAAGCAAACAATTTCCCTCAATAATCGTATGCAGCGAGCAGGTTTGCTGAAATCAAGTAATTGCGAAATCAGCTCCAACTCCTTCGGTGTGGTCCGGAGGCTTTTTCGGCGAAAAAGCAGCCAAGATGAATAGCCAACGCACCGACCGGCGTGGGTGGCTCAATCTTCAATCTAATCGAACACAATCAAACTCAAGAAAAGCAGCTATCGAACCTTCCCATTCACTTGACTGCAACATTGGTGTTCCCTCTAGTGAAACACCTCATCTGTCGTCCTCAGTCCACTGTTCTACATCCCTATAAAGCAACCACTTATCAGTTACCAAGTAGTCGTTACTTTGAATGTGATTCGAGACAGACGAGAAATCAAAACGTTTTTCCGCGATTCCTCCCCATCCAGGAAATCGAAAGCACGCGACCTTGTGTTGTGGAGTAAACGGGCTTTGAAACACGTGATGGAAGGAAACAATCTGCTGAGGGCTTCACCACACTAATGAACACTCAAACAAACTTAAGAAATATTTGGACCTTCGACAAATTACATTGTTCGCCACCGCGCCGCCGCAACACGCGTCCGCAAAGCCGCCAGAGACGCGGAGAGGCGCAAAGCGACCTGTTCCGGCTGGTTCCCGGTTTTCCCGCTTGGTGCCGTCCGGTTTGCTGGAGTCGCCGAATATGGCTCCGTCGTACAACTGCCAGGCTTTGTGAGTATAGAGGAGGCTATGAAATACCATACCACGGCTTTCATAGTATTATTCTTAAAGAGTGTGTAATGAGATGACCACATAATATTTACTATATACATTTGTACATCTTAAAAGGTCTAGTCTGTGCGGTCAACCAGCCGAGACGGCGTGGTTCCGAAGCTGTCCCTCGAGCTCGAAGCTGTGTCTCGAGCCCGTCGTTCACTTCTTGTGCCGGCTGTTCACTAACATATCCCCCCCCCCCAAAGCTGAAGCACCCTGACCAAACGTTGTTTTCTTTATTATTATTTTTTTACTGAAACAAAGTGTCAGCGTTAGGGGGGGGGGGGAGGCAAGGTGTTACGTAGTCCTCTCAAGTGCCGTTCCTTGGTGTGCGACAAGAAAGGTGGGAGAGGTGGTGCGGGGGAGCTGAGTGCGAGAAGGCTTCACTCGGTCGATAGATGCCACACGTTCTAGGTTGCTAACAAGTATCGTGAACGCCTTGGTGTCTCTATGTATAACGGGGAATGGCCCATCGTATGGTGGTGTTAGAGGCGTCTTGACGCACTCATGTCCAAGAAAAATGTGCTTGCACTTTGGGAGATCCGCACAGATGAACAGCCGGCACTTACTCGTCTTGTGCCGGCTGTTCACTACAATAAGTGCAAGCCCAGTAACATTCGTCCACGCGAGTTACAAGACCCTACTTTTCTTTGGATACGTGCAGGCACGGCCGAAGAGCGGGGTCTTCACCGCTGGACGCAGCACTCATCTGGCGACGACTCTGGCGTGGCCACCGGTGATGGTCCCTCTGAAAAGGAGTGCTACGACCCCCAGGAGGAGCCGCCATCTGCAACAAGCTGCCCTGGTTGCGGTTCCTACCGATCAGCCCTAGCTTCCGACCCAAGACCCAGTAGTGCTCACCAAAGACCATAACACTCAGAAGAACTCGAGACGTCTTCCAGAGCCTCGCGAGTGCCAAGACCGACTCAACAGTACGCGAGTGCGTCGCCCACCGCGCATCTACTTCCACCTGTGGTGTAGGCCAAGTTGGTCCATGGACAGACTCCTAGACTCTCATTTCAAATGACAAGAATCGCGCGTGCCTACGCGCGATCCGTGTTAAAGCTCTCGGGGAGCTCACCACCCTTGCGAGAACGTCCAACGATAGTGCCTCGTCTAAAATTGCAAAAGGGTGGGCGCACGCCTCACTCCCGGTGAACTGTGATCGCTGATGCAGCATCATCTCTTTCCTAACGTCGACTATCCGCACGAAGTAGCACTGTATCCGCAAATCACGGGGCCGGTGATCTCATAACGCGAACTTTTTCCCGACATTTTGGTCAGTCACTGTGACACGACCCAGAAAGGAACACATCACCCATTGGATGTGCTGTCACAGCAGCGGATCACCGCGCGGTCATGTGTATGTTTCTAACCCCAAGCTCGACGCATCAAGTGCCTCAAGTACCCTAACTAATGCCATGATGAGTTTATTTATTGTCTCTCAAAGAAACTCCGGTGTGCTTCAAAATTGTCACGAAATGCACTTCAAAAACGCATTTTAAGCAGCTTTTCTTTTTTTTTCCTTTTTTTTTTGCGTGACATTCTTTCTAGGGCAGTTATGCAGGGGAGTGATGTCTTGGAGTGCACAAAGAACATTCCCTAAACGTTAAGCTGTTTCGTCTCCTCCGTGTCTACACTCAGTGTTATTGTGCTTTCTGTTTTACATCAAAACTTTTACGTCCAAAAGTCATACTAGGTTTAGCCTGTCTCACAAGTTTTTACTTTTCACCATTGTTCCCAACTTACAGTAATTAGAAGAGCAACAAGAGAGCTGAATAGATCTTTCGCAAAGCGCGCAGTGCCGCCCGCGGCGCCGAAAGGGATACCGGGTACTCAGGGTACAACCGGTTCTAGTAGATGACGGAGGCGACCTTGGAGGCGACGACGAATGGCGAAGGCAGGCAATCCGTTGCACTACTTCCATCGCTCTCTTCAGTGTCACGTGGAAGCAAGAAGCTACAGGAATTCGCACGCGGCGTTTTGGTTTTTTTGCAAAAGGTATAATGAAGCCTCTTCATTTTTAGCCAGGTCCCCTTTCGCAGCTGCCCAGCATATGTTCATGCATTAAATCATGCAGAGCTCAGCACTCATCTTGAGAAAAGGGACCACGTATCCATAATACAATAGCATTCACTGTACCGGTGTTGAGGATTAGTGGTTAGTGAACGCCACTTCCAAAGAAAGAGGAAGCGAATATGGCATCAAAAGAAAATAGATATTTATTCATTAATCAATCTTGGGACAGTCTGGTTTAATTCGTATGTTGAATTGAGCACACAAACTCTGGAGAAATAAATACCATCACTTTCACCATGCTCATGAAGTGTTCACCCATTCTTCTGTAGCGCACTCCACGAGTTACGTCAATGACTTGGTACAAACCATCAAGTGAGTGGTTTGAGGTTTCCGTGTTTTCGTAAAGAAAATCAGAAAAACTTCGCTGGTAAAATTTTCTTAAATTCTTATTTAGCCGAAAAAATTCCAAATTTCAATGTCGCAATACAAAAAAAAAAAAAGAAGAAAGGCCGAAATTGCTGCTGTTGTCCTGCGGATTCTCGAAGAAAAGCGTGAGCATTTCGCGCAGCGGTTATATTGTCACGAATGACAGACGATGAGGCAGGATAATACGGAATAAACTAATGATTTAATGGCGCGAACTTATGCCAGAAACGAAAAAGAAGAATACACATCAAAATTCTCGACGTGTATTCTTTTTCGCTGCTGCTTTCTCGACTCGAGAAAGTAGCAGCGAGCGTCGACGGCGGCAGCAACCAGCGACTATGCGTCGGCCTAACAGCTGGCTATCACGGAGAGGTAAGTGAAATGAATCGGCAATACGGCGCTCGGCTCTTTTATCTACTATGCTCGTCATCTCGAATATTCAACCTAGCGACCTAGAATGTTCGGAAAAGAGCTAGGGCGAGACTGTCTAGGCAAGGTCATTCTGGCCTCCTTATCATTTACGCTCGGGGTAAGAGTGTAAGCGAACCTTCTATATGAACGGCGGAGCGGGGGAGCGTATCTTTCCGATCATGCACGCGGCAATATACTGTAACAAAGCATGGTGAATGCAGCCTCTCAGCACTTTTCGGGGGATCGGTGGCCGAGTGGGCTAGCGCACACCTGCCCATTTTGCGTCCCAAGTAGCACCCAATGTTGTGCGAACATTCCCTGGATGTTCTGAATGTTGAAGGAACATTAAAACACCGTTCGGAACGTTCTAGGAACGTTCGTATGCGGACATTCACTACAAGGTAAGCTGCTGAAGATTCTGGGAACGTTCGTTGGTGAAAATTCATATGCACAATGACCTCGGGACGTTCCCCTTTGAACATTCATATATGCGCAACATACTAGGAACGTTCGCTTGCGAACACTCCTAGAATTTTCGCAAGTGATGCCAACTTTACGGAGCCCTCACGCAAGCTGTGGTTTGAAACACAGTCTACTATATCTCACATTGTGCCAAAAATATGCAAATTAAGTGCAGTTTCTGGAAACTTAGTATAAGGGATCAGTTTTATCTTATATGAGTCTACCGAGGAATGTGATATAAGGTGTAGGAGAAAAGCAATGGTTTACAAAACTTAATAATGAACTTGGCACTCACTGCGTGTGTAGAGGGGCAGTTTTGAATGGACCAGATTTTAGTATCTGGGATTTAAAATTTTGAAAAAGGTATTTCCCAGGTGAATGTGGGATGCCATGTGTATCTGTTCTCAAGCTCGGAGTGAGTAGCACATTTTAAATGAGAGAAGTTGACAGGTAGGAGTAAAGTGTCATTAGTACGTGCTCAGGCTGGTGCGCTGGAAAAGCGGCGGCTAGCTTGTGCTTGCGCCTTCTACAAAATGTTTTCAATTAAAAAATATCGCCCTGTGAGAAGTTTTATAACATCCATATATGTAGTGCGGCTCATTGGGGCTGTAGCCTAAACAAGCCGTAATTGTGGAATCTTTGTAAATAGTCTTCAGAGAATGTTCCCTGAATGTAGCGATGTACCCAAGCCACGTTCCGAGGAGATTGAAAGGATGTCCCTGCATAAATTTGCAACATTTCAAGAAAGTTGCAGAACTTCTTCTCGGTGTTCTGAGAACGTTCTTATAGAACCTAGTTAGGACATTTGAATGTTGATGGAATGCCCTGGTAATATTCTATGTCATTCTCAGAAAGTTCTAAGAATGTCCCCTAGAAAACATTCCTGTCTTAGAAAACATTCCCCAAATGTAGCGATAAGTGCCTGCGCGACATTCTGACAACGTTGATAGAATGTTCTTACGTAAATTTGCAACATTCCAAGAATGTTGCCTATGTTCTTTTGAACATTCCCGGAATTTTCTCAGAACGTTCTCGTGCTACGTGGGGTGGTGCACGTTAAAGACCCCAGGCTAGCGGTTGTACTGCACTGGCTAAATTTCTCATCTACAGCGAGTGACTCGTCGAAACTTTGAAATGCCTGACCAAATACACGTTGTCTAAATATCCACACAACCCAAAATATTTTTCAGCACTTTTCCGCGGTGTGAACATTCCCGATACCCCTTTTCTCCCTGGTGCAGGCAAACACAAAATCGGATAACACCGAAAAAAAAAAAGCCATTTCTTAAAATTTGTGTTTCAGCTGGACCAGGGTGGCGAGCCGAAACTCTTTTCGGTTACGGGTCGGGTTGCGGTTTCGACATTTTGGTTTGGTTCAGGTCCAGCTCCTGAACAGGATAAATAACGGTTCAAACCGGTTTGAACCGTTCGTAACAATTCAGCCAGAAGCCAAATGTTTAATATTTATTAAATTGCTAATATTTGAAGGATTACAGAAGGGAAAGAAAATGGAACCGTTAAGAGATTCCTCCCCCCGACAGCTAAACAACAATTCTTTACGGAACAGTAGCAATTGACCTTTTTCAGAGATCGCTAGGCGCATGCGCCGACTCTGGGAGAGGGGAGGAAAGGGAAAGGCGCCATTTTTGGAGGCTCTCTCGTCCGCTCGGACAGTGCTTAGTTAGGCTCGACTCCTCCGCTTTTCTCGCGGCTAGGCTTCTATAGTCGTCATGCCTCACCACCATGCAGCTATAGGTTGCACAACTAACAGCAAAAATGGTTCAAACGCAAGATTTTATAGAGTTTCAGCAGCCTTTTGCGGGTGGTGCACGAAAGCACCCGATGTCAAACACGCCGCCCTTTTTGCCCTGCCTTTCCAAAGCCTAGGACGCGAATCTTCCGTGTTGGGTGGCTGGGTCATCAGTGTGATGGCGGGACATTCTGATTTTAACTAAAATACAGTAAATGTGAACATGTTGGCAAACCTGAAACTGGTTAGGAACGAAAACGTAAAAGGAGACAAAAAAAGAACAGGCACCGTCTCTTGGAGACATCGCCTGTTCTTCCTTTGCGTTTTCATTTTCCTACCCCAGTCTCAGGTTTTATGAGTGAAAACAAGTGTGTTGATGAATAGATACGAATACATGAAGGAATAAAACATCAAGGAAGCACTTCTTGAAAGAAGTTCTGTTTCCGCCCTGTCCTCGATGTTCTCTCCTTCCGTGTATTCGTATATCACGTTTACCATCATGTTCAACTTACACCAGCTCGCCTGCACTCTGACTATATTTCCGTTAACAGCGAATGTGCACACGCGGTTGTGTGACGTAATCATGCCATAGCCGGTTCTCAAGTAAAGAATAACAAGATAAAGATTTCTGTTCTTCAAGCGTGCGCTATACACATTCGCGTCTTGCCACGTTAAAAGTGAAGAGAAAACACAACAGGAAATAGGTCATTAAGTGTGAGCATGAAGAACGTGCCCGCGATGCGCGAAAAAAACGACATAGCCATTTCGTTGTTGTGCATACACGTCGTGCATCAGGGGCGACGACACCGTGTGCATTCGGGCCGGCGACAGGTAAGACGACCGAGAACGGCGTGGCAGGTCGAAGAACGGAACCGCAGCCCGTGTGCCTCCACAGATCTCCAAAGCCGTTAGCTGATGCTTCCAGGGTGTTCAAAGCGCGCACCCGCACGCCGGCCGCGTGATGTAAAACCTAGAAACCGAAGTGCAGTGGACTGACAGCGAAACTAGGGGCTAGGGCGTACTTGGGCACTTGAGCCGGCGGCGGGGTGCGTCGAGGCAACGTGTACGGGAGGCCCAAGGTGGGTTAATAATTTGGAATGAGCCATCCGCAAACTGTCGCACGCAAGTCCGGGGTAGGTGGACAGCGTGCCCGTGATACACTCGCCGTCCCCCACTTTGCGGGCGATCTCCGGTTGCGAGGGCTATGGCGCCATCCCGTAGAGGTGTTGCGAACTCTATAAACGTGTGCTCCAGCCTCCAACCACGTCCAAGGTCAGCGCATGTACCAGGGCACTAATGCTAACGCATTAAAAGAACAGGCTATTCTACAAACAAGCTTGGTCAGAGCAAGGGGTCAGTGGTCACCTCTTGTTTCCTTTCAAATTTTGGACTACTGACAGAAAGAGGTTAACCATTTATCTTGTCAAGTTTTATTCAGGACAAGGGGTCGTTGTAATTATGGGTCTCAACAAAGGCCAGTGGTCGAGTTTTCAGTTTAGACTTCTTAGAGGAAGGCGGGGTTGTGTTTTTATAAGTGGCGGCTATAATATTAGGAGGGAGGAGGCAGCTATAAAGGTTCACTCACCATCCACTCCGCGCAGCAGCAGCAGTGTGGAGTGGTGAGATGGGATGGCAAGAAGGAGCTTTCCAGAGGCTACGTCAAGGATCATAGTGATTATAAAGTATTGATGTTTATTACAGCAACACTCACTTTGCAGTTCTCGTTGGGAGGCAGCTAGATGGTATTACTAGTGGCAAGAGCATGAATGCCTTATACAGCTGTTGTGAGACAGATGATATTACTAGTGGCAAGAACATGAATGCCTTATACAGCTGAAGAGATCATGTGATACAGGTAAGTTATTAAAAAATTAGGGCAGGTTTGTGTCCGTATACTATTTGTTTTTATAGTGAATTTTAAAAAAGTGGGCAGAGTTTTTCGAATTTCCGAAAATGGGAAATATATCATAAATAAACTCATATAAACTAAAAAATTTCGGCAAGAAATAAACTCCGAAATACACTCTTCGACTTTCACGATAAAATAAACTTACAAAACACGGAACCCTAGACATAACCTGCCCCTATGGAGATTCACTGTACTTGTGTCGTTGCGAGTTGCAAAACGTGTCCGTCGTCCCTTTGTCCTAAGCGTGTTATTCCTTCTATCGTTTTCACCTTTAACCTATCCCTAACTTGAAGCTTGGCACCAAATCATTACTTCGATCTGCAATAAAATGAGAAGACAAAGTGAAAAATCTGTGTGGTCTTCACAAATGCTCATCCTAATGATTCTGATGACTTCGCGCTAGAAGGATGTGTAAAGCACACAGGTAATAATAAAACATTTATTTCGCCATCTGGAGCACTGTGATTAAGGACCAGGGTTAAAAATGATGCACCCTGCAGTCTCAGAGACCCTGACCTACGTTACCCTTGTAGCTGCAAGCAGGCACTGAACATTAAGGCACTAAGCAAAGTTGTTTCACACTTTTCGATTGCTATGGACTAACGCTGCAATAGAGTCATGTCTCGTTAATAGGATTGTGCGAATATTCGAATAGTAGTTTTGAATAATACGATATTTGATATCTGCGATATTCGTTTTTTTCGAAGCGTTGATCGCGGCGTGTTAGCCCCGTTGAGCGCGCTTCTTGCCGAGCACCGTTACAGTGCAGAGAAACAACACACGCGGAGCTCGCTTCCATGGGTGTTGCTTCTCCGCAGTGAACTGGTGTTCGGTAAGAAGAGCACTCAACGGGGCCAACCCGCCGCGATCAACGCTTCGAGAAGTACAAACATTGCAGTCGCGCGCTTAGTAGGAAAGCACACTTTCGAAGCAGGGTGATGCACGCACACGCACGCCTGGTGTATTTAAAAGAAACAAACTTTGCGCATCTTTATATCTACACTACAATAAAATTTCCAAAAATAAACTGCAGCTATTATGCGAGAGCACATGTTAAACAGAGATCCTGAAAACCTACGTTCATTATTCGTGACTCTTTTTTTATTTTCATAAGTTCCGAGATATAAGAAAGGATATTTGCATACAGCAAGAGGATTTATACTCCTGATTAGGTATAGCATTTCGATTGGAGCCATTGCATGTCAAATGTGTTGTTTATTGGGCATCACAATGGAGGCATTGGACTTTTTGAGTTCACAGCCCATAAATCTAGATTAGATTAAAATTAGCTTCGCTTAGAAATGGAAAAAATCCTCACAAGTTTAGCTGGGTTTTCGTTTAGGCATGGTGCAGCAGTGGAAGACTTGAAAATTAAAACTATTCGATATTTGATCCGAAAATATTCATCCAGGTTTACTATTGACTTCTAACTCAAAATCTCCTATTTGCACGTGCCTACGTTAATATGAATCCTGTTAATATGAATAGCTCGCTATATAGACAACATTTGCGGGGACGAACTGGGTAAATGTGTGCATTTTTGTGTCGTTAATAGGGAAAGCTCTCCTTATGAATGCTTTTCTGAAGGAACAAACGAGTCCATATTAGTGAGACATCCCTTTAGGTACACTGTCAGCACAAACATGACATTGGCACTTTTTCGCATTTTACTAAGACAGAATATTCATGGAAGACAAAATTTACCGCTTAGGTTACTGCACTCAATGGTGACTTTCCACCACACTAGCAGAATTTATGGCAATCATTTCATTAAAAAAAAAGAAAGGAAAACAGGCATTTGAATGTCTGCACTAACAGTGTCGCACATTAGCTTCGTTCGATTTACCGGCACCTTTCTGCACTGGTGCAGAAAAGTGTAGGGCAGTCTACTCCCGGTATATCTATTGAGATACAACCAAAAGTACATCACCCCACATTTTTCTGCAACGGTGCAGGTCACTTGAACGAAGCCAGTGTACATACTGTAGGCACAAGCAGTGAACTGTAAAAGACAATGAACTGAAAGTACCTTTCAAGACCTACAATGCGCTAAAAAAGAGGGAGAAGTGGTCCTTGCAAGAAAGGAAAACATTTTGCTTATTTTTAAAACTCTTTCCCACAAATATTCTTGTAACGTCTAATTAATCTTTACTCATGCCTAAAATTAGCTTTCTGGTGCCTATAACAACATATAGTCTCAAGCTTTGAGAATGGGTAAGTGGACAGGCCATACCTCCTGGCCTTGGAATCCTGCAGGATGAAAGATTATTGGGCAGCACTGCTCACGAGATAAGCTGATTTACAAACCATAAAAACATTGTTTTACGCTCTCTCCAGTTTTTTATTGAGAGCTGGCATGGAACAGTCCTCTCCATTCCTTTGGTCGGTGCTCAGATGTTCTCGTTTAGCAGCTGGTGACAGCGCATGCCCACTTCAATCATGGCATCGACTGCATTCTGGTACTGAAGTGAAGGTTGACGTCTTGAGCCGTTGCAGGCTCGGTGCAAGATGAGGGTTCTTATCAGACGCTCAGCTTGATCTTATCCAGCTTGATGGATGCCTCAGCGACAGATAATGAAATGTCCACTCCCAGGGGGCACCTGTTGCAAGAGTGTGGATCTCAGAATGTGCTTTGAGGTTAAGGTGGAGAGGCAGCTTTTTGTTGCAGTTAGACTCAACCCTTCTTCAACCAGAAATAGCTTAAAGTAGCTTAAACTCAAGCACTTTTTGTAGAAGTTTGCATTTGATGGCATATTGTTTGTCGGGTTTTGGTCAATAAAAATGACCAGTTCTAGATAGCAAGATGTCCTAGTTAAACTTGCACCAATAGAAATACTCAAACACTATTTTCTCTTGGGGGAGGGGGGTTAAGGGGGGGGGGGGCAGTCTCGGGTCCCCATAACCTCGATAAAATTTGACCATTAAAAATAGTTAAGTGCATAGAGATTTTGAATGTTGCAATTATTGCTCTTTTCAGGTGCAATGCGAGTTATATTTTGACAAAAACGTCATATTTTTTAGTGTAGGAGACATAACACAGCAAATATGGTTTGAAAACACCGTCCGAGGGTGTCCCCCGGCGTCTGCTTCAAGGTGCAGAAAGAGGGGCATGTCACAATCTTTTTTTCGATTTTTAATAGGAAAATCGGCCGCCCATGAGTGTGCTTTCGGGTTTTTTTAGGAAGTTTAGAGCTCTCAGACTGAGATATCACCATAAATAGAGAACCTCAGAATCCACGTGGGTACCCCTGTAAGAGAAAATCTGCGCCTATCTGGCAGAAAAATAAAGGTAAACAAATCTTTTCATGACTTTTCGTGCCCCCATGCGTGTCTTCCTGCCCTTAAAAATGGTATCATCATCGTCTCTTTGTTTCTGTGCCTATAAACAAGAGTTGCTTATTTCTCCCAGTTTCATAGCTTGGAGAAAAAAAAAGGGAAACTGGGAAGATTAGAGTAAGTCCCTTATCTGCCAACTAATAGGATTATTGCTCAATTATTAAATATTCAATACCCCCGTGCTCGGTTCCAAAAAGATTAACATCTTCATAACCATAAAACTCTACACCGATAAAATAGTATTTCATATTCTAAGTGCAAATACTTGACCATCCTTAATAATTTTCGAATGTCGCTAAGAACCGAGTTTTTGGAAGTACTTCAAGTATTCTTGTACACAGACTATACTTCATTGATCCCTAAACTAAGAGTGCAGTGCAAGCTACGTGCTCGTTGGGCCAATCACGCATCTTTCTTTGGCCACGTGATCACGCTCCCACCTGTACCCACGCAGAGAGAGTGGAGTCAGACAATGAAATGGAGGCATTTGATTGGTCCCATGAGCACATAGTTTCTATTATTATTTTCATTCTATTCCCACTACATTTGGAGAACATGTACCATATAATTACATGACCATATGTCAACCTTGTTTAGATCAGAAATTCCGAACTGGGGGTTTGGCCTACAATCAAATTCAAACCATGCTGCCGTGGGGAAAGAGAAAATTATCAAACTACCGGAACACTTCAGTTTGTTTACAGTTTCCATTCGGTCTCCGGCTTTACCCGTTCATTTTGTCGTCCGCTCAAGTGAAACGACTTTCTGCTGCTCACCATTCTGCTTGAATTCATGCCTTTGGAGCATCTCAAAAGAGCTTGTTTCATCGCCCTCTTTGCAAGGAGCAGGACATCTTAGTTTTAATACCTGCTATAAGATGTATCTAGTATGTCAGAAATGTTTCGTTTGCTCCACAAACTATTGTATAAATATGGCACTGGTACCTGGGAACATATGTTTCTCCTAATTTCCACAGGAAATACAACAGCTCAATTCCAAGCACATTTCTCAAACTCAGTCTGCAACAAGAGATTAAAACAACTGACAAAAATGCTCGGCTAAACATCCTAAGACTCCGCTTCTTAAAAAACAAAAATGGTAAGTTACCATGTTTTCCGTTCTTCTTTTTAAGTAATGAGGTTACTTTTTATTGCATTTAGTATTTTTGCTTCATCATACATGTTTGACATAAACAAATGAAAACTAAAGCTGCTGTTAAAAAAAAAATTTATCCTGATCCTCCAATTAACACAGAATGTGTATCTTGCAGCATTCTTCGGGGCCCGTAACGAGACGTTGCAGTTTTCTTCTTTTTTTTAAATTTGTTCCGGTTATACATATAAAAACTGAGAGAGGGGAGGAGGCAATCGAGCATGCAAAGACATCAGAGCACTAAGCTCTAGTTTGAATGATTAGTGGGTGGACGCAAAGCCAGCTGCCTTTATCTCTCACTATTCGAATACATTCAAAAGCCGAACGCCGGCGTTCAGCGTCCGCGTTTGCTGACACTCCTTCGGTGCCAACAGGCCGGCACTGCTGCTTTGTCACAGTGGTACTGGTAGAGTGTAGTGCTTGTAGTTGCGGGGTTGTGGGTTCGATTCCCATCAGGGTGCATTCAGAATTTTCTTCCTTCTCAGTTACAAGTTCTTTTGTACAGATTGCTTTTTGAAGTATGTGTTACGCATTTCGTAACAGTTTCTATGACATTACGTCACACTTTTCCTCGGGATCGCAGCCCTTGAAAACATTTCTGTGTTAGAGGCACCAATCCTCCGCTTTTAAACCGAGCATCAAAGTCAACCGCTGGTAATTTGAAGTTGATAAAGTTAAGGGGGATGTCAGATTCGAAGCGAATAATCAAAAGTCCGAGTTATTGTATGGCCATAACCACTGGCTATAAAAAAAAGAAGGAAGTGCAAACGTTCTGCTTTCAAAGCTTCAGCTGAACAACCAAAATAGAACCTTAAAGAGAAGTCAATTTTTCTATCTCACAACTCAACAATTTTTTTTCATGTTTTTTTTTTTTTACATTGTCTGTAAAATCTGAGGACAAAAACATTATTTCAAGCATTAAAAGAAGAAAAACTGTTTCTTCCATGAAGTGTCACATGTTGATGAAACGAGAATCATTGGAAACCTCTTTTGTTTCAGGATGCAAATATAAGCATACCAGACATTCTAATGAAAAGATTCCTTGTCAAATTGTCTAGTAAAATGTTGTGGGATTCTGCAAAAGATAAATCTGTAAGAGAAACAGTGTCTTCTTCATGGTGCAAAACAAAAACAACTGTCATTATGACAAGTGGGTGGACAAGATTCTGTATGTACTGGTGCTTTAATAAAAAAAACATCATTGTTCAATGGTACTCGCATCCAGAGTGACAGCATTCATATGAATGCATATATAATGGCTCAGTCTTTTTAACCGCACAGCTGCTTGTGCCACTTTGAATAGCAGCGTTAACAGTGCTGCGAGAAAATGCAAGATGACAATGTGCCAACACGTAAAGTTGTTCTGTTGTCCAGCACTAAAACAATGTGCAGACCCAGTGCCTTTCGCAATACTGAGCTGAGCATCCTTGCAAGATTTTACAACAAGCAAAGTAAGCTGCCTTCCCCATAATCTTCAAAGAAACCGCTCGTTACTATAAGACAACGCAGTAAGCATGCACTCACCTCGGAGTGATGTCCAAGGAATCAAAGTTTTCAGTTACAATGCCAGATGCTGCCCTCCAGCGCTCCACTCCATTCCTTACATGTCAAAGAAGAGACAATTTATTTTCCCTGAAGAAACTTTTCTCACCCAGAACAGCTACAACCACATCCCTTAACTGTAAATGCATAAAACACCAATGACAAATGTCTCATTCAAAGTTTTGACTCAAGCTGCCTTAGACCAGATTTTGGCTATGTCAAAAGTGAGCGGAATACAACCTCCACTTTGTTTCACTTTAAGATGCACCGCAGCGGACGCTTACGAGCCATCCCAGTCAATCCAGGGCTGTGGACATAACACAATTACACGCCCAGCGAGTCGTGATACCCTCCAGAAGGTCACACGACACTCACACAGCATTATATCGACTTCAATAACTCGTAGCATCTGCTGCTGTCCATTGTAAGATGAAACAGAGTAGAGGCAATAGGAGGAAACAATGTGCGGAAGTATAATTTGCCCGTGTGCTAAGCTTCCATACGTTAAAAATAACACTGCCTCCTTCCCACTGTTACACCCCATCTTAGCATTAGAGAGGATGCAAAAAAATTTGAAAAAGATTCTTCGTAACACACCCGACGAGCACAAAGCCCATCAAACTCACCAGGCAATCATGAGTCCATTATCCGAACACAGCTTGGGCGGCGTGGGGACGTACGCCACGTCTAGCTTCTCGCACAGCCGGGAGAGCAGGCGCCCCAGGTAGGCATTGGCCGCCACACCACCCGCCACCACGAGGGTGGGCTTCCCCTCTGGAAGCAGGCCCTGCTGGTCGCAGAAGGCAAGGGCGCGCTGCGTACGCCGTGCCAGGTGGTAAGCCACTGCGTGCTGCGTCGAGGCACACAGGTCGGCGATCTCGGGTAGCAGTGCGTCTGCTTCCAACCCTAAAAGGCAGGAAAAATTGCAAGGCATTAAAACATTCCATCAAATGCAACAAAGGTGCGACAATAATGCGTTTTTTAACGAGGCGGCACTAGCTGTCGGAATGGTGTGTAACGTGACAAGTGGCGAAGGAATTACAAGTGCATAAAGGACATCTCTTTTCTTCATCCGTGTACTTCTTTTTTTGGGGGGCATTCCATCACTTTTCCCAAATGCCGTCGCGCATACAAGCTGACCACGAAATTCCCTCCTTGCCTACTATACACCGTTTCAGCGCAACTTGAGAACCGACGAAGGCTACTGTCCCAGTGTGCTGGTCAGCGAATCGAAGTGAGGCAGACAACAGCGTCTCAATGGAGCACTCTCCTCCTGCAGAGATCTGATACCCGCTTTGATCTGTCACCCCGATAGGCTCAAGGGGGCTGTAGTGTTTGCTTTTGTCAAGTTGCAGTGAAACGAAGTGTAGATTACTCTATTAATACACAGTTCCTATCCTACTACATAGCCCCTGTCTTTATGCAGTGGAGGTGGAAAAGAGGAGGAAGTCTTAGTGCACCACTTATGCCCCCCCCCTTTCCCTGCAGCACTATGCCATTGACTGTGCATGCTACGACTTCAAACCAGCAGCTGGGCATCGTTGCTGACACACTCCCCTTTTCCTTCCTACGGCACAACCGACACAACATGAGCAGCGAGGCAGCAACCTTTATCTCCAAAGTCCTATAATACAGTTATTGCATTAGTTAAGAAGCAATAATTTACATTTGTTTTGATACAACATCACCACGCACTTCGGAGCATTGGCATGTGGTAACTGTACCGGGAGATGTAAGGAGCACATCTATCAGCTGGTGCACATAGAGAGCAGTCCAGCTGGTGCGGCGGCAGGGCATCAAGTTGCGAACCACAAGGTTTTGGGTATATTTCCCTCTGGGGGCGAGTACAAATTGGTTTACTTTCGAGCGAGGCCCTGTGTACATTGTTTTGCTCATGTTGCCACGATAACAACACCAGCTGATGGCATGCCTTGCCATGAGGTATGTGCAGACACACTACAAGATGGACAGACAGACAAATTTCTGGGATTGAGGCCTTCAGTGATAACTAGGGTTGTGTGCTTTCGGTAAATACCATTAAACCCCAAAACTAACACTCCAGTAGGTTTTCTCTTGAAATGAAAGAGAAGCAAAAAAAACCCCAAAAGGACGCCGTTTCTGGATAACAAAACTCGAGCTTCACGGGAAGAAAATTTTTGTCTACAGCTAACTTTCTGATAACTTGGAACACAGCGCCCAATGAAGTGTCCACAAGGCTTCTTCTTGCTTCGGAACGTTGCATTATATCTCTTTTCTATTTTTTTATCGGTATGGGAATGTTTTCTAAGTATTTTGGCCATGCGTATGTGCCCTGGAAGTTGGTAAATCCCATGTCCATGTCCTATTTCCTTCAACATGAGCCCCAAGAAACCCCGACTTTTGTAAGACACTGAAAATTTATAATAAAATAACCCCAAACCTGTGCAGAAAAATAAACCCCAGAAAAACAGCCTCAAATAAACCACAGCTCTCAGAACGAAACCCAGTGGTATATCTGAATATTATAAGAGCTATGCAGAGCACAAGTTTGTCTGCTTTTTGAACAGGAGTTGCGGTGCCATCAGAATGTCAAGCTCTGATTGGCTCCGATTGGAAGAGTAGTGGGCAGCTAGAATGGAGGAAACTAGAATTGAGGTCTACCCACTGTCCCTCCATCAGAGCCAATCAGAGCTTGGTGTTCTGACGTCAGTGCAACCCCTTTGCAAGAAGCAGATGAACTTGGAGTCCACATAGTGTGCACCCAAGCACTTAATTTCATTGTTCTCCACAATACACACAGCCACATGCAGTACGGGCCACAATGACCTATCTGGTCTTTCGCTATGACTGCAGTCCTCACAATTCCCATCTGCATCGAGCAGTTCGGAGACGAATCTCTAAAGTTTAAAGTTCTGGGCCCAGTTTAGAACAGAGCATCTTTAAAGGCTGGCAGGTCAGCCAAATAAGTGTGGTGGGCTGCTCACGCTTATGTGCATTCGGTCCATCGCCAGACCAGCTACCGAGGGTTGGGTAGCGATAAAAATGCTTGAAAGTATAATTGGGCAGTCCGAGGCGTAGCCACTCTAATGATGCCAATGTCACGTGAAACAGGCAATGGAATGGCATCACTAAGTTTACAGGGGGAGCTGCACAATTATTTTGCCCAGACGAGTAGCGTAGAGTACAAGCACTCACGAAATTTAAGGACCGTCCGAAACCTAGCCTTCCCCCATGAGGTCATAAACAGTGGAATGTTTAACGTAACCATCGTCACCACATACGCTGACTTTCAGCAAGAAGCCCGTCCCTACTTGTTTCGATCTAGATAAGCACGGTACTGGCAAGTGCTTGTGCATCAATACTGCGTGATGCACGTCAACCCTACAACGGTCGTCGCCATAGATGTTTGGTGGTGATTACACAAGTGGCCATGTGAAACCGCAAGCACCATGGGGGGTGTTGTTATTTTTTATGTCCTTGGCAAACTACAAACGTTATACTCACAAGGTGTTTCACTTCGCTGGGGCTGTTAATTCTGAAATTAACGCTCCATGCACGTGATACGTGTGAGACGGTCGCTTTGCATGTCAGCTGATCTGGCGGTGATGGCAACTGGAGAGCCGGCTCTTCCAATTCAGACTTTTAACGCATCTCAGAATTTAATTCGGAGGATGAGAGTTTACCGTACGACAAAAAGCTCTGTAAAGTACCTCTGGTTCAAGATCTGAAACCTCCAGAATGTCGGGGAAACGGAAGCGTCAAAATAAAACCAAACAAAAGAAAGGTGACAGCTTTTTGCCTTCAATATTTCTATTTGATACTTCTAAACCTGAACAGCTTGCACGTATTGTACATACACCCACTAGATTAATATCTTTTTTATACTATTTCTTTGGAAACAGAACCCAACTACTGGGGAAACACCTTTCAGAAAAAAAAACTCGACCATCGAAGGGAAGAGTTAAAGAACCCAGGCTGGCTGTCATACTGCATTGACCAAATATCGCCTCTACAGCAGAAGCCAGTGTTGCCACAACACGAAGGCAGACCGACCTTACACCGTCTGCACACGAATATCCAATTTGTTTCAGCTTGACTTTCATCAAATCTAATTTACGCCCTCTACCCTCACCGTAGGTGGCGACGACATAGTAAAACCCACCGTGTTCCTTCTCCAGTGCCTCTATCTTCCTGTAGAAAGAGTTCTTGAGGCCCGAGAAGAGAAGTTGCACGTCCGGTAGCTCGTCAGGGGCTCCGGGAAACGGTAGGCCAGAGGGTTTCCACTGTCCCTCTCAGCCAGGAATTCCAGGGCACGTCCCCCGCTCAGTCCCCGGCATTCTGGAAGGTTGCAGAGCTTCAGCCTGCGAGCAACCTGATACGATGCAACAATGCTCCTTAGATGAGCTGCCAGTGGAATGACGACTGCGGCAGTTTCTGCCATAGCAAATTTTGTCACCACAAGCGGCATTAATCCATGTGGATTATTCCAAAATATTTGATCTCCAGATCCCTAGATCTCAAAATCTTTATCCCCCCAGATCTAGGAATCCTTAGCTCTTGATATCGAGAGGTCTATAGGGTTCGATAGAAGAGTAGTTGCGTGCAGCGACTTTCTTCCCGGCGGCTTCTCCGAACCCCGTCCGTCCGGTGGGTTCCCCGAGAAAACACTGCCATAGGGTGGCAAAAAGATTCCAGACCAATCTAAAAATTGTGGCACAAGTCAGTCACTATAGTCCACACTTCCAAGAAAGTCAAGCCCGCAGCACTAGATTTTCTAAGTCACCTATCCGACACCGGTGCAAGGCTCAGGTTGAACACGAGTGCTGCATCGCCATTCAAATGCGACTTATTTCCTCACTCACTCTACAGCTTGTAGTGCCCAAAAGAAATTCGGAGGGATTTTTCTACCACAAAAATGGACTCTGCATCGCCGAATACTCTTTCTCCACCCACATGTAGCACTAGTTGTCCGATTCAGATGCCAAAGTTTGAGAACTAACCGTTACCTCATTCAAAAGTTACAAGTGATTTTCCAAAATTTTAAATGGAAAAATAGCGGCCAACGGAGCTCTCAAACTGCAGAGAGCTGAATGGCACCAGTTACCGAAAACGGGCAAAAACGGGCCCCATTTTCCCGTCGAAATTTTCTGAAAAATTACTTTCATTCTTTTGAATGGGACGAAGCTAGTTCTGAAACTCCGGCAACTGGTTCCGACCACCAGGGCTACATCTGGCTAGAGAATGAGCGTTCGGCGATGCATAGTTTACTTTTGTGGTGGAAACAACCGTGTAAACTTGTTTTTGGGACACCCTGTACAGGAGTTTCAGCCAAATGCTGACGCAGTGCTTGTGTCCAGGCTGTGTCCCGCTCTGGTCTCCTTCAGGAGGCGTAGAAAATCGGGCACGACAGCATTGCTATGTAGGTGTTGCTACACTCCATTCAAAACATACGTGACAGGGCGATGCAAGCTATGGGCTCATTTGACCAGACAACCGCCTATCTTGCACCACACTGTCATGCGCATACTCAAGTGCAGAGAGCTGGCGCAGGCGATTGATTGGACTGCTGAGCATGTAGCTTCTTCTGCCCTCCCAACTTAATGGTGAAGGAGCATACTGGTGGACATTGGCTGCCTGTCGCCCTCCAACATGTTTCTATCGCAATATCTGAGATGCAGTAGTTAGGTTGTAGCTCAGAGAGGCTTAGCTTGACAAAACATGTTTGTTTTCACACCAAATTTGGGTTTGAAAACGTGTTGCAACTTCGAAATCAGCTACACTCTGGCCTTATATGCCAATCGTTTGATAAACTTTATTTTTAATACTTGAGCACACTTGTAGACCAGGCAACCAATTCTGCAAAGTGTCACGTAGCAACAAAATGGTGGTATGAAAACGAAAAATTAAAAGAAAAGAGAAAACACAACCCCAAAAAAAGTATAATACACAGTTATGCAAAATTCTTAGAACAGAAATAAAGGCATGTCGTTCCAGACTCGAAACGAGATGTCTGACCTTTACGAATAAACATTATCGACAATTTTTCCCAAAAGAAGAAAAGGGCATTGTGCTAGCATGACAGCACTTACATGTTGCACACAAAATTTGGGAGGCACACCTAGAAGAACATCAAGTTTCTCTTTGTGATTTACGTCCGCTTTGTTTCAGGCGCATCCAAAGTAAGTCGAGGCTTTGACGAGAACCTCATTAAGTAAAGCTATAACGGCACAACCGTTAGGAGAAGGCAAAGGTGATTATTGCTAGACCATTTTGTGCATTGCAGTTAATTTTCTTTTTTTATGTGAAAGCAGCTCTAAAGTGCACCTACTGTACTCATTGGTTTAGACCCAAGACAGGAAAAGATCACATGTGGCCGGGAAGGGCTGCTGTGGTTAGTGAAAGATGTTTTAACCCTTTGCCTACCGCAAAAATTTTGAAAAGAACGATTTGAAAATACCGATTTTTTTATGTGCCCCATAAATTCAGTTGCAAATACAAAGGCTAAAAAATGCCAAAAAATTATTGTATGAGAGATCTCTGAACACACTGCAAAAGAAAAGGGGACTAAAGTTCGGCTTCACTGCATTGCCGCAGACAGTTCACATCACCTTGCACATAGATGTTTAGGCCGGGCGTAGCAGTACTGCAGACAGTTCACATCACCATGCACGCAAAGTGAACAGAAAACGTGGAGGGGCAGGAGGGGATTTTTACGTTGATTCTAGTCCAATGACGACACGTCGACACTATGTCCTCATCGAAATCGAAGTCGTCCGAGCTAAAATCCAATAACGCAGATGCATCGCTCTTGCTGTCCGATGAAAGATTCATTTCCGCGTCTTCAAAATCTGAAGAGATGTCACAATATCTTCGTTTTTGCCCCAATTTTGATGCAAGATCGTCACTATGAGCGCAGCGACTATAAGATGTTGCCGCCATTTTTAAATCTCCTGTTACCTGCGTTGGAACAATTTTCCACTAAATTCAAAAATTTACCATGTTTTTATTTTCCGTGAAGCGCCATCTATTCACGGCAAAGCTAACTAGAAACACGTGGACTAGCACAGTTCGTCCAAGGTAGCGTATTGGAACCCGAATCAACGTGGACGAGCCCAGCCTCGTCTTCGGGGGGAGCAGTACAAACAGTGTGGACGCACCCAGGTCGTCCATAGTGGGGAAAGGGTTAACAGGACGGGTGACATTGGTGAAAGACAGCTTCAAACATAAACAGCAGGCACTGTGGCATGAACTGGAGGAGGCGACATAAGCAAATAAAAGCTGTGTGGATCAGGAGCCATCGAGTGGCGGCGTGATGCAAGCGTTTCCCAGGAGGAGTGCGCAGTGGCTCAGTCTTTAGTATGGCACAAGAAAACTGTGCCACGTTGAGGCAGGTCAAGAGCGCCGAGCTCAACGGACTTCTAAAACACGCCAAAATTGCCGAAGCAATGTGCAACACAGCGCTGCGTAGCATGTGCGACGCTGGGAAAGGCAATGGCAGTTATTGAAGGCACCACTGTACAATCGGCCTTGAAAACTCGGTAGGCGAAGGATCTCAAATGCTATTGCATTACGTCTCATTTGGCAGCTACTTAAGAGGGAGGCATACATAGTTTTTTGTTTGTTTGTTTTTCCTGCAGATAGTCTGCATACATGGTACACAAAAAGATAGCTTGGAGCGTCTGTTTGAGCAGTACCTTGTCAAATGTTTCACCAGGAGCATCGTCCATAGTTTGGCCCAAAAGGAGGAAGTCGTCGACGTCCCGGACAACCGCCAGTTGACAATGGCCTCCGGACACCAGAAGAACAAGGTAAGGGAAGTCCACCCTGCACAAGGGATTTTCAAAACTCATGCCAACTGCTGCAGTTGCTAATCATATATTATAACAAAGTAACACAGATTGTTTATTCTTGGTTGATAATCTTGCAAAAGATGACAGTCATTGGGTGCGTTAAAAACTAAACGATTTCGCCGCAGGAGACTTGACAAATGGAAACCAGGAAGCTTTTCAAGTGACCCACGGCAGCTTGTAATTAAACCAGTCAAGAGCCAGATGGTTCATTGACGTCCTCTCTAGGTTGGTTAACGTCCTCTCTAGGCTGGTGCTGTGGAGGAGGGCCTCAGACCATCCTTTAAAATCAGTGGGGGTACGAGACCCCTGAGACCCCCAGACTTTAAGCCCTGGCTGTGATGTCTTACCGCTGCACCAGTCGAACGGCCAGTGCGTGTGCTTCCATGTGGTGGATGGGAATGAGCGGCTTGCCGTGCTTGGCGGCCAACCGACGGGCAAAGTTGAGGCCCACCAGAAGCGAGAGGGACATGCCGGGCCGCACCGTAACCGCAATGGCGGACATCTCCTGCAAGGAGTAAATCCACTGTTTTCGGAATAACGGATGCCAGCCGACGGAAAAACTGAGTTTGAGGATTCCCGGTACGAAACGGTGTGTGCCATCAGAAAAGAAGAAGGAAGGAGCTTCATTACTTTATGAGCTTGGAGCATGTTATAACCCACAATAGGCCTGTAGCTCTCAAGTCTCTAGCAACGCCCCTGGCGAGCAAAGTCGGATATTTCCGGGTCGCGTTTCGGCTGTGTGTCCTCACGCTCACCCGGGTCAATATAAATTTGGGAAATTAAACAATAAAAACTAAATGGGCCAAAATCGCTGCTGCCGCCACGCTGACTCTCGAAGAAATGCATTAGCTTTTCGCACAGCGGTTATATACAACAAAGCATGGTGAATGCAGCCTCTCGGCACTTCTCTGCAAGATGAGGATTCCCGAAATCTCTGTTCTCCATGGTGCAAGCAGATCAGTTCACTTAGCAGGTGCATGAAGGACGGCGGCAACACAGGATTGGATGGTTATAGAGAGTGATGGCGTGACGTAACACCTAGCAATCGTGGTGCAGTGGGGGACAGCGGGGCTAGGGAGCACCTGGGCTGCCGGTAGGGCACTGCGAGGCGGCGTTTGTGGGTGGCCCAAGGTGGGTAATAATCTGTAATGAGCCATCCGCAGACTGCCGCCGTGAAGTGGCGTGAACAGGGGTGCCGGGGTGGGCTGACACGCACTGCAATGCTACATCCGCCATCCCCCACTGCGCGGCTCCGAAATTGGCGACAGGGGACGTCGCCGGCGATCTACCGTTGCTGGGTGTTACATCACGGCGTCGCTCCCTGTAACCAGCCAATCCAGTGTGGCCTTCGTTGCTACGCATCATATCGCCATGCCTCCCAAAATATGCACCCCGCCGCCATATGTCGGCGCTTGCAGAAGGTGCTTCCTAGCCAGTCTCCACAGTCAGTGGGGCTGTGGCGCCATCCCGTGGCAATGTTGCAAACTTTATATACATCTGCTCCAAACTGGTCCAAGGTTAGCGCATGTACCAGGGTACTAATGCTAACACATTAAAAAAAGTGAGAAGGAAACCATTTTAGTGTTTTGATTGGATGCTGAAGGCGTGAGTTGCACCCCTTTTTCATTGATTTGAAAGACCATTTAGTTCCTCCAAATGTTCCATTAGTGCACGTGGAGAGGTGCCGGAGATGCTGGCAGATGCTTGTATATGTCTGTGGGTCGTGCATGATGAGACACTAGGATGCAGCTTGATATCAGCAATAAATGGTCACAGCACCTCTTTGGGGGATCTCAATCTAGGTCATTGCAGCTCAATGAAGCCAGCAGGATCTAGTTCCCTTGGCAAAGGAAGTGCTCGCACTTGCTCAAGTTCAGCCCCGAGCATTTTTATACCGAATAATTCTTCAACCGGCGATTTCTAAACCTGATATATACATACACCATCTAACAACAACTTTCCGCTTTTGTCATAATAAATGTGTAATTAGACATTGCACAAGAGGTAGGACAGCAGGGCACCCCTAGGTCTGGTAAAAAAGCAAAAACGTGTGGTTGATAGAATAATTACATTAACCTCATAGCATAATGAATAATGCTGGGAATGTAATGAGAGCTTTCACTTATTAGATCACAACACGCTCCTTTCAGTGGTTTTATGTCTCGCATGTGCTTATTAGCAGATAGCGACAGTTGTGTCTGTCAGTGTTATACAATCAATGCATGATATCTTTCAGTGATATTTGTGTTAAAGCCACTTATGCGACACACATAGATTTCGTGCTCCGGCCGAGTCGTAGAATAATTGCATATCAGTTGAATTGAGCTGACTATGCAAATGATGTCTCTGCACCGGTTAAACATACTGGAGGCTCCACCGTCTTCATCAGCTCGGCCGGTTAGTGTGTTAGGGCCCATTGGCCATCATCTGGCCGACAACCGAACGCCGGCGCCTGAGGACACATTGTCAGTCGCTTCCGTAGCGAAGACGGCACCTTTGATGGCCGAGTGCATTGCTCAGGACCCAGCTGGAAGATAACGGCGATGGCGGCGGTAGACATTTGTGGACCCCCTCCCAGAGAGCATCGCTGCACGAGGTTTTGCACGTACAGCGGCAGAGCTGGATGGCGAGCTCCAGCATCTGACCGCCCACGTTGGGGAGAGAGGCTCCAGCCGGTCTGGCGTGCGGCGGCAGCAGGGACAAGGGGGAGGAAACAGGGAAGATTGGAGGAGTGAGGACTCTTGCGCAGGAAACGGGCCACGATGGACGCTTGCAGTGGTGACGACCACAGCTCGGGAGACAACCCGGTGATGTGGTCTGGACTTAGATCCCGGGCCCTATCCTCGACGGCGATGTCACCAGGATGCGGTGTGGGCTAGCCAAAATGATCGGCATGCAGCATACAGTGGCGGCGCACCCCCCCCCCCAGGCTTCCTCGATGACCTTACCGATCCCGAAACTCCCCAGCAGAATGTCAGTGGAATGAGCTACTAAGCATTGCGGTGTCACATTCATCCGGAGACAAGGGACTGGGGAATCGGAATAGAACCCTACAAAATTGGCAACACAGTGTGGGGCCTGATTTATAGCTAGCATTCCAATTCCTAGCCTGTTTCCAGTTGGATTGGGGCATTGCTACCACACTCCTTCTGGGGGCGATCCTCGTTGTAGTAACGCTGCACGGGATCCAACATGATTGTTTGCTCAATGAGGAAGCACAAACCTAGACGTTGTCTTTGCTGACAATCCTTTGTCCCAGTGAGCCGAGAGTTTATTTACCCCTGTAGTGAGGAGCACCTTGATTATCCACTGTTTAGCTGCGCCATTGGATGCTGGCAGGGTTATCCTTCAGCCTCTTGATGCCACACAAGTGTTTAGTGAGCATGGAAATTACCCCTCCCTCAAGGCCTGCAGTGCTGGGTGTTCTGTCGACCAAACTATGCCTCTCGTCATCCATGTCTGATGGGCGAGGTGCCAGTTCATTTATTAGGCAATATGATGCACACAACCACCTTTGTTCACATATCGTTGCAATGTCTTTTATTGACTGCTTTCGATTGCTCGCATTACAGAGGGTTCACTCTGAGAGTTTTTCAAAACTTCCGTTGCTCACGGCAGTTGCACGGACTGCATTGGGAAATTATTCCCGAACTGCATTTTGTCCGGGGAGCTTAGCGTCCGAGTTTCGCTGCACACTCGCTTCCAGCTGGCCTTGCATGAGCTGTCGGTATGGTTTTGAGTTCTGTGCGTCCACAGCGTTTCTGGGTAAATTTTGCGCTCTTGTGGTCCTGATCGCTGTGATGCAGTACCTTGTGGCCAGAGGCAACAGCTTGGGACTAATTCCCCCAAGTGTTGCCAGATACACGATGCCTGAATGCATCGGAATTCCAAGAGGTCACCGAGTTTCCATGCCCACCTATTAGTGGCAGTGTGTAATGCTCCGTAGCACCCAGGTTTACGCGATTGTCCTGTTCCGTTCGCCCCTGCCTGTAGAGCCGTGAGGTTGATCGCGCTTAACTGCGTGCAGTTTTTGCCGGATCCCCACGCCACCATATTGGAGTTTCTGCTTCGGGCGGAGGTCACTCCCAAATTGCTGTCCCCATGCCCAGAGAAGGGGCAGTAAAAAGCGTGCCCTGCGTCGCCGATGGGCATGGTACCGGTTCTCCACAGCATTTGTGTCTGCGTTCAGATGGGAGAGCGCGCGGAGGGATAACGGGTTAGATTTAGGGGGAAAGACAGCTACGTGGGGAAGGAGCTGTTTTCGTGTAGCAAAAAGCTTCACGAGGGAATGGACCCTTTTCCAGTAAGCTTCTCTGCATGCGCACACCCACTCCCCTGGCCTTGCTTTTCGCTGTCTCCATTTTCGAAGGGCACCATGACGCATGACCAACATTGTCAGCGCCTACCTTTCCACATGTTTAGTCTTTTTTTAAGATTCTTTTTCTGGGTACAGGTAGCATGGGGCATAAAAAGCAATCAAAACTGATATGACGGCACAATGTCAATGTGTTTTGACAAGCGGAGTCCTATTGGGCTGCCCTTCATTTTCAGTTTGTAGACAAACCGCCACACAGCGCTCATTACTCGAAAAGGTTAATTTGTGGAGGACTTGTGACCTATCTGACAAGTTGTTCATAGCTTTATCCTGTACAGCTGTGCGGAAGGCTCGGGAAAATGTATGGTTCACGTCGGCGGGTGTCAAAGGAGCCTCGGAACCTGGCAACAACATGGCCGCCGGCGGCCGGTTGGGTCAGCCCGGCGCCGTACAAACTGCCGCCTTTCCATGAATGAGTAGCGGTTGTCGAAATCCAGAGGTAAATGCAATGGAAGGAACTTTTGATTTTGGTGTATTTCGTGTGCTTAAGTGCCCGAGCGCAATCTGACCGGTGGTACTCTGGGCCCACTTCTGGACTGTGAGCTGCCAGGTCGAACTTCCCATCGAATGAACATTCCCCGTGGTCTTGTCTCGTTTGAAATCCTCACCGCGATCATCAAGGGTGATCGCCATTACCGGCGACACTCAGCTGAGTATTGCCTCTGGTATCTGAGTCATCTGTGCCACTTCCACTTCTGACCTTCAAGACCCCCGGGCCTTGGCTCAGGGAAGGATGGTGCGGAGTCTCGTTGGCCCCCATCAGGTCGAGAACCGGACGCCAGCGCCAGAGAAAATGTTGTAAGTCACCTCCATAGCGAAGACGGCGCCTTTGATGGCCGAGTGCCTCGCTTGGGACCCAGCTGGAAGACAATGGCAACGGCAGCTCGTAGACATCTGTGGACCCCCTACCCGGAGAGCGTCGGCACTCGAGGGCCTGCATGTGTTGCGGCAGAGCGTGACAGCGAGCTCCAGTAGCAGACCGCCCTAATCGGAAAGAAAGGCTTTTGCCAGTCTGTTGTGCGACGGCAGCGGGGACAATGGGGAAGAGACAGGGAAGATTAGAAGAGTGAGGACTCTTGCGCGGAAAGGGGCCCCGACAGATGCTCGTGGCGACCGCGAAGTCGACTCGGACGATGGCCCGGTGATGTGGTCCGGACTTACAGCATGGGTGTAACTGTAAGTCCGGACCACACCGCATTCGTCGCTGGGTGGATGCGGGTTGGCCTAGCACCGCTGGGATGATCGGCATGCAGCATACAGCGGCGGCACACCCCTCCCAAGCTTCTTTGATGACCTTTCCTGATCCCGAAACCCCCCAACAGAATGTGAGTAGAATAAACCCTTTCTGCCGAGAGCTATGCGTTGCTGTGTCACGTTCATCCGGAGATGGGGGACTGGGAAATCGGAGTAGAACCCCACAAGTGCAGAATGCGGAAGATGCAACAGTGAAAATAATGATAGGACAGAAAGATTAGAAAGACGACATGGTTGCGCAGTCATCGCCCATTACAACGAATCCCACTGTGCAATCACTACAATGGCTCGCTTTTAGTCAAACTCGTTTTTGGTAAGCAATAAGGTCTCAATCATAATGCGTTTTTTTTTTATTTTTATGCATTACGTTTGTGGCATGCACGTGAAAGTACCTTTGGCAGGCTTGCAGCCTCTTGGTGCTCGTGAAATAAGCAACGGTGAGATTGCGAGCTTGCCAAAGATACCTTCGCGCGCCTTCTGCTTGCAGCCTTCCTGTGTCGGCTGTTTCTGTTTGTCGTTCTAGTGGGACTGGGCCATTACTAGACTGATCGAACCAGCACCTTCAATCATAGAGATCATACATACTTGACAGCCTTGAATAATCAAGGCCTGTCAAGAGCCTCCTCCATCTTCGTTATGACATCACACTCGGATTTCACCAACTCGGCAATTGGACGCGAGCCCGATGCCGAGCGTCCTTCGAAGCGCTGATTGGACGCGAGGCCCGGCCGAACGCGCTGACGCAGCAGTCGTGTCCAATCCGTGTCTGCGCTCGATCTCACATGTGATCACGTTGAAATGCTAGCGCACGGGCTTTGATTATTCGAGGTGGTGTCGACTGGCTCACCTCGGCAGGCACCGGACACTGTTTGAGGGCTCGTTCGGCAACGCGGTCGATGTGCTGTTGGTGCAGATCCCTCGCGATCGGGGGGATGATACCGCCATACCTGCGAGAAATGTCCGTATTACTCGAGCCTTCGACATCAGCAACCCCTTTCGTCGACGTACTCGTTGTGCGTCTCGAGTTGAGAATGGCTGGACTCCCCGAGAACGTTGCCCTGGTCGTCGACAACGCCGATCGCGGTGTCGTCGCAGCTGGTTTCGATGCCTAGGATGACGGCATTAGATCTGGTGGCCTGGCTTCGGAAAGCTTGCCTGTCGCTCCTCAAAAGCCTTCTTACGCGCGAAACGACACTGTGTTTGTTCGGCAGGGCACTGCGCAGCTTCGCACAGGAACAAAACATCACTATTTCCTTTCGGCGTGGAGCTGGTGGAGCGTGGTATCAAGTACACGACTGAAAGCGTTCATAGCAACGACTGAGCCACCTAGCAACGATGCACGAAGGTAAATGGATCACATAAATGGGAAATGGAAGGCAGAGCTGGATGAAGGAAGAGGCAGCTTGCGCCGCCTAACGAAGAAACATATATATATTTTTTTTTGTACTTCGACGCGTCTTCGGGAGCGACCGCCCTGATCCAAAAGGGTTCTGGTGCAGCTGAATACTGAATACTGTCAAAATATTTCAAAAACTGTATAGAAGTCTGTGACCTCACCTTCAAAATCTCAAAATAGTGATAGTAACGCTTGACCTCTCCCTAGGTTGACTCCACTAAAACAAAAAAAGCGCTTTTTTTTTTTTGCTTGGTCCGTGAAAGGTTTACTGGGCCTGCCTGGCGATCCCCTTCGTGGCTTGGCGATAGCGACAGAAACGCATTGGTTTGGGACATAGAGATCATATAAATAAGGTTTTTGTTGTTGTTCTGCTATCTGGCGCGAACTACCGCCCGTCATAATGAGTGCAGACGATTAGGGAGTTTTAATCCATCCATCCATAATTTGCACATAGGGACGGTCACCCCACGGCAATGTTACTAGAACCACTCACTTGGGAAACGGCCATAGAGCCTGCTTTAACAAAGTGGCTCCGGTCCGTTCTCGAGAACCGAGCTAATAGCGATCACAACGCCGCCATTTCTCCCGCAGCGTTCACTCTGGGAACTGCACGGCTGCATGTCGGGTCGGGCTAGGGCCGGTGGTGCCATCTCGCAGGGCCATCTCGCAGTAACTATCTAAAGCAACTTTCATGTTTTAACTCGTCGCTAAAGGGTGGCGCTGTTATTGTCTTTAGCTCGGTCTCGGTGGACACCAGCGACCCAGGTTTCAAGGGTGTTTCCCATCCGAGGGTTTTGGTAACGTTGCTCTACGGTCACCGGCATGATGTGTAAAATAACAATATGTTTTCAAAGTGCAATTTATGCAAATGTTTTGCTAAAGGAAGATCAATAAATGAATCTTGTAAGTACTTGTCTACTTCAGCAAACAAAAACAAGAGTTGAGATGCGAATTATTATAATCACATGATACACACGCCGTGTCAGAAAGTTCTACAATGTTTGCGGGAAATCTAACTGTCTGAAGCACGTGGCAGGTTGGAGCTCAGTCGAGCGGCCGGAATTTACTGAAAGCGCACGTCTCGAGGATGACCATGAACAACATATCATCTCAATTTCTGATGTGGATAATTTCTGCCCGTCAAGCCTTCTGGCGTTATGAAAGGGTTTACTATGGTTGATCGAACACTTTTTCATCAAAACACGTTTCAGGGAACGGGCACATTTTATCGAAGCTTGATTTAGAGAAAGCAAAGCCTCAGTTTAGAGAAACAAGGTTTATCGAAGGGGGACGCTGGTTAAAAAAAGGCTCCCCTTTTCGCGCATGTCACTGGGGTGCGTGTTCACCCAACCGGCGGTTCATTGCAAAAATGTTAACCCACCTGGCACAGCCGTACACGCCGCTTCGAATTCGCTAAAAGGAAGCTCGCGCCATTTTCTCTAAACTGGATTTCTCTATGGTAACCCAGGTTTCTAAAATAAATATTCCCGGAAGACTTCCCAGGAAAAAATGCCCCCAGTAAAAAGACCCAAGGTGGAAAGAAGGAAGAAATTTCCCCATGGGGTTCTCTATCGCAGCGTTTTCCCCAATTCTCATAGCCTCTGGTGGTCTTGTTGTTCACCGGTCGCAGTGACCCGACTCATCTGGAGGTAAAAAGGGAGGCTGGAAAGCAGAAAAAGCAACCGAAGTGATCTATTGTGGAGCATTTCTGGAACTGGATATTACTTCGGTCGACAGAGTTCACAACTTTTAGACAGTCGGTCTCGTTCGTATCGTGTGGTCAGGTGTTGACAGTAGGGTTAGTTCACAGCGGGCCAGAGAAGTTAATTTACATCAGGACTTGGAGGGTGCTGCAAGTTCTTTTATCATTCTATCAACAAATGAAAGTACAACTTACTTTCTGATAGATTATTCATTTACTCGTGATCATTGGTTTACGATTGCCGACTTGCAGCAATTCTTAGCTTCGTATGCAGTTTGTAAACTTTGTCGCAATTCTACTTTTTGTGACAACAGATATAGGAAAATGGTGAACAGTTATAACAACCAATATCTCTAACAGTAGGATATTTACCTCCAGAATGGAGACCTTAAACTTAATAGGGAGGAACAAAGTTGTGCGTGGATGGGTACACATATACCAAACAGAAGGACCTCGAACAGGGTGTTTGCTGGTGCTGTGTCAATCAAGGCATTCACTGCAAAGGAGCCTCGGTTGTCGACAGAGCAACAGGAACCTACAACCAGACTGTTTGTCACAACCACCCTCGAGACGACGCTGCGATTAGTGTGGCCAAATCCGGGATCAAGATGAAAGAGGCCGCCCTTGCTTCAAAAGCCTGCCGTTGTTGTCCCCCAAGCCGTGCGGGACCCGAGTGAACAAGGAAAGTGCCTCATGAAGATTGACCAGAGCCCAAAGCGTCGCATTCGCCAACGGCGGGGTTCGGTGTACCCTGCAAATCCTGCTAGCCTCAGAGACCTGGCTGCTGAGCCATCCCGGATGATGCCTGCGGGCAACAAACTAGATTGTTTCCTCTGCTACGACAATGGAGCCGAGACTGAAGCCCGACTGCTCGCATTCACCAGTAAGCCTTGCCTAACGTTGCTGAGCCAGATATCGTTTGTGTAGTAAATATAGTCCATCGAATTTCAGTGCGAGATCTACAATTTGTGAATGCCAAGCGAAAAACGTGCAGACCAAAAACACGGTGCTCTGCAAGGCAGCTTCCTTCCAGTGCTTCTAAATGAATTTTGCATGAGCAAAGCAACCGCTTTTGTGCCAATACGAAGTTGGCGGCAAAGAAAAAACAGATGCACAGACGGGCCGTTGTGGAGCACGTACAGTTAGACTAGGTTTTAAGGTGACACAATTCGTCCACGCTTTTTGCTGCAAGTAAATTTTTATGTTCGCAGCACGTAGGTAGGTACACTTCACTACACTGTTAGTGCAAACATGACTTCTGTGCTTTTTCGCATTCTACTTTGAAAGGGTACTGGTGGGCATAAAAATGTATCACTTGGGTTAGTACCCCAACTAAGCACTTCCAACCACTATAGCGGTTTAAAAAAAAAGCTTTCAGCACTGAGAGAAAAAAAAATGGCAGCTTGTTTGCATTAACAGTGTTGGAGTGCATGAACTGCTGAAAAATCTGGAGCCAGATGGGGTGAAACTTTGCTAAGAATGCTGAAGCTGCTATAGCCTTAGCAGAGTAAACCAGAGAAGTTTGTAAGTGAAGCACTCTCTTCCACTATGAGACGTGTCTATAGTCGGTCGCAAGTCAAGAACGAAGTGGAAGCTCCTCTCACCTCTTTCCACTTTAGTAAAGCGAACGCTGGAGAGGAGGTCGCCTCCTCTCCAGCGTTCGCTCTGCTAAAGTGGAAAGGGGTGGGAGGAGCTTTCACTTCGTTCTTGACCTGTCACCGACTATAGTTACCTATACTCGGTGTCAACTATACTGTGCCATGTCGTAAAGGCTGGCACAACTGCCACAGTGCTTCAACACTGTCAAAGCAACTTGCATGAGAGCGTGGCTTCCTTTGGCGTCGAGTGCATGCGATTGAGGTACAAGACAGCCACAAGCTCTCGCAGCAGGGAGAGCTGCAGCAAGCCAAGCTAGCCTCGACAACATTGCACAAAATAGTTAACGCAGACAACAAACGTTTGCAAGCGGCCGCGCTTCGAGAGTTAGTCTGGTCACCATCGACGGAAAACGCTTCGTTTGGGCAACAGTCTGGAAACTCTGGGTTCGCCTCGGCAATGCTCGAATATCGGACCATCTACCCACACCAGCGGCAAGATGGCGGCACTGGGAGACTGTACTTGCAAACGTTTATAGGTCCTAAAAAATTCGAAGCCTGGAAGCCACTACGCACTGAAACTTTTTCAGTGACCTCACTGGGTTCGTTACCACTGAAGTAACCAGGACAAAGACAGACCCTATGCTGTTTCATACTTAGTGCACAGTGCTGTCAAAGCCACTGGCACAAGCTTGGGGTTTGAACTCGCGTGCCATTTGCACATGTTCTCGAGCAAACGAAACCATAGATGAAGCTATGCGCTCACACCAGTAGCTTTGACGGTGTCGTATACGAAGTATGAAACTAAGTATAGTTAGCAAAGAGGCCTAGGAGGCCTGGTGAAGTCGGTTCATTATTTCTCATTCACAGAGGTTTAGATATAAAGTTCTACAAACACCTGTTGTCCTTTTTTTTTTTTTTAAAGCAATTTCATTGTTTAAGAGGAGAATGGCTTTTTTTTTTTAAAGCAATTTCATTGCTTAAGAGCAGAATGGCAAACAGTTTGAGGGAATAAAAATAAATTGTACACGACACTTCCAAACTTTTCTAAATTTATCGAGTAAAAAAAAAAAAAAGGTTTGCACCGTTTACACGCAACATATTGACATAGCACTTTCTTGATTCCCACCAGCACTCCTAAACAGCACAATGCACGGCTTCAAGCAATATGCAGTGTCTCATGTCCAAAGGACACTGTAGCCTGACAGGGGTCATGAGAGAACAAAGATGTATGCTAATACACTAATAGGCACCTAGATCAGGGCAGAAAGGCATCAGAGCTCTCTGCTAGAAAACACAAAGCCCCAACTTATCTTAAACCCCTAGATAACCTGAAAGAAAATTAAAAAAACAGCACACAGTTGCTACAATTGTGATGATCATCGGCCCAAAAAAATAATAAACTGGCTAGAACAAAAAAGAAAAAAACAAAAGAAAAAAAGATGAAAGAGCACTTATTTATTTTTAGTACATTCAATGAAATCAAATGTTACCACCACAAGAACACGCATTGGTGAAGGTTGCAATTCAAGAGGGTGGTTGTGGCATCCAAATGCAAGGCCGAAAGCCTGGAGCATGTAAATCCACCACCACAGCAAACTGTCAGCAAGACAAACTGCACACTACCATTGACACATTGCTGACATTCCGCACATGTTGTACAAACTTCATACAAGCACTCCAGCCGCCCACAAACGCTGCACATATCACTGATGCCAGTGAGATGGTGACCAACGAATGGCAACACTGGTTCTGACTGCTCACTCCCCCACCAGGAAAAACGTTTTTGGCCATGTGTGAGCTGAAGTCATTTGAAGCCACACCCGATGACATTGAGGGCAGTTCTTTTCCAAGCAGGGATGAGGGTGGATATCCCAACTGTCCCACAATTGTCGCGGAGGTCCTCTACGTTGGCAAGATGTCGGCAGACAAATGGCAACAGTGGCTTCGATGACTCAACACGCCACTGAGAAGCACAATGTTTGTGGCCAGATGAACTAAGCCGCTCAAAGCCTCAATGGATGACAACAAGGAAAGTTCCTTTCCGACCAAGGTGGAGGGTGAACATCTCAGCCATCCCACAAACGTTGCAGATGACCTGGACATCAGTGAGACGTCGGCAGACGAATGGCAACGACGGCTTGCCACCCCACTAGGAAAAGCAATGTTCGTGGCCAGATAAACTCAAGTCACTCAAAGCCATGCCGGATGACCTCCAAGACAGTTCTTACTCAAGCAGGGAAAAAATGGGCATGTCAGCCGTCCCACAAAAGTCGCAGACGCCCCAACATCGGTGAGATGTCTGCGAAATGTCGGGAGACCAATAGAATCAACGGCTTCAATGCCCCGCCACCCCACCGGGAAACACAGTGTCCACGGCCCAATGACCCAAAGTCACTCAAAGTCACAGTGGATGACATCCAGGACAGTTCCATTCCAAGAAGGGTGGGCATGGCCAAGGAGAGCCCTAGTGTCCCATGCGGTGGGCAATCACAGGACGTAGCGACTGGGTCATGACAGGGTATGAGACGAGCGGTGCCGAAGGGCTGCTCATGGTGATGATGGTTTGGGCAAGACTCTGCGACAGGGATGCCGGCAGACTGGAGGAGATTGAGACGGGCACCACGGGAACCATCGGAGTCAGGCTCTGCGGGGAGGAGGCCAGCTCAGCGGTGCTGGCCAGTGGCGCCACCGGCTGGAGGGTGGCCGCCGTCGGAATCACTCCCAGGGACTGGCTGGCCGCCGTCTGCTTGCTCAGCCGCAGTGCCGCGTTCTGGTCCAGCAGGAACTCGTTAGTGGCCATGAGGTCTGCAACTTGCTTCTTCAAGTCATCCACCTGGATTCAAAGAGAACAAGCAAAACGGTACATTGGTACAAAACATATGGAACGAGCGAGAGAAAAGTACATGTAGGAAATGTCCTGTGCTTTTACTCATCCCACTTTTCGCATCTGTACACGTTCTAAGCACCAGTAATGGAAGCAGCACTTGACGTTTTGGGAGCAGATGCCAATATCTGTTAGCACATCACTTGGGAATGAAAAAGTGATTGCCTCTCTAAATGAGTTCATTTATGATAGATATCAAGGGTTTCTCCTTGATACTTGAGCATATTACTTTACTGTTTGTGATAAGAATATGTAGGGTGTAAAAGGAACACAGTTCTTTAATAAGGCTTTAGTCAGAGTAATTTCATCTACAATGGATATTAAAAAATGGTTGAAAATTGAATCATAGCGCAACACTTCATAAAATAAATCCTCTCCCCCCTCCCCATTTTTGACTCGGTAGTTTGTTTAGCTTGTAAATATAACTTCTGTAAAATGTCAGCAAGAACCAGCATATCCGCTAACACGTCAACAAATAAAAATGTGTCCCTCAAGTTGAATGAACATGCCAAACTCGAGACTATCAGCAAAAACAACCACCCCAAAATATTACAAAAGCCTAGACTTGTACTTTAAAGGCAACACTGCTCTTTGGCGGCGTAGGAACCAGAGTTACGTCAAAGTTTGCTGCTCTTTCTATAGAGAGCTGCACGGGAATTACCGCAAATACCGTATTCATTGAAATATACAAGGTGTCCTAGATAGCTCACACCAAACATTACAAAAAAACTAAGCGCTCTGCGAGAGTGAAACCAACTGTATAATGTTAAAAGCATTTTAGGAAAGTGCACAATTGTTTTTAGTACACCTATACCGTTTTTACCTCAAGAAAAAAGCCAGTTTTGCGCATTGTTCATACGCGGCGCGATGTAGTTCTTACGAGATTTGGTTGCAAGAGGAAAAGCGATGCTTTTGGCGTTTGGAACGTGTACGTCTTTATAACATACCATAAAGTACCGGGCAAGTACCCACTCAATATTTAGAAATAATCGCGAGAGAATGGGGGATGGGCGCTTGTCCGGTCTTCAATTTGACATATAAATGTACTGCGCGTATTTCCTCAGATCGTACAAATTTGGGAATGGGCGCTTAATGTGGACTGGGCAGATGCCCGGTATCCTACGGTATATCTAATCTAAAATTCACCTACATATATCTTGATTATCAACACATGATAAAGAGTGAAATTAGTAATGCTCCGAGAGGGGCCGGACTTGTTTTACTACGGTTCTTGAGGTGAAAACAGGTATAGTCAATTAGTTCATTCATACTAATTAGCTAATTTTTTAATTATTTGTTTAAGAGCCGAGGTAGGTGTGAATTTTAAAGCTGTAGGGCACATTGAGAAACATCCAACTGAAGTGTTTCATACACGACAACACTTTGTGCGCTTCTTTTTATTGGCCTAAAAAGAAAACCCGCGAAATATAAAAAAAGACCATGTGACAACGTGCCCGCAGCACTCTCAGACGTGCTCTGAAGGAACAAAGTCCACCTTATCACTGGCGCGCTGTCTGAGACAGGGCTGACAGGGTTCTGTGGCAGCAGGTGCACGCGCTTCTTTTCGGAAACTACCCCCAACACGAAGCCCAGTCTCAGAGAGCGCAACAGTGCTAAGGTGGGCTTCGTTCCTTCAGAACACGTTTGAGAGCGCTGCAAGCGCAACGCGGCAGGCACGTAAAAAAAATTGTGCGCTTTCCCACAACGCTTTTTAACAACATACAGTTGGTGTAACTCTTGCAGAGCACTCCGTTTTCTTTTATAAAGTTTGGTGCAAGTTATCTGGGACACTCTGTATATAGGCCTGTGTTTTCTTGTCTCTTTCTCTGCTGTTCTTGTTTGTTTTTGTTTTTTAAAATTAGAGATTATTTTACAATTAGGACAAAGAAGGTCGACCTGTACTAATCCTGAGCATAATATAAGTGCCTATTGCACTAAGCCAGGCACTTCCCCAGGTCAGCCGTTGCTCCTGGCACTCCAGTGCAAAGGGGTGAAGCTCAATGAGCGCACGCTGGTGAGAAGAGGTGAAGGTTGACACAAGCGGCGCAAGTGCCGCGGTACTCCGCAGCCACAGAACTGAAGGCACGTGGCGGACATGATAATCAAGTGAGCTTATCAGGAGTACAAGACCCTCGTTCTGTTTTCGTCACAGTAGCCGCAATCGGCAATCCTACTATTTTGCTAAGTTTTCTCAGGAGCCTGACATCGACGACATCGTCTGGATCTTTAGACAATGTTGGCAATTAACCAGCCAGCGCATCAACCAGCCAGAGCCGTTGATGCCCAGCACCAACGGCTCTGGCTGGTTGATTTACAGCATCAAAGTGCAACATCATAGCAATCGTCATCTGTACGTGTTCTTTCATCGGCTAAACCAATCAAGTGCAGCAAATGTCCCGTGACCTGCGATTTTAGTTTACGTGTTTTGAGCCTTCGACTGCGCCCCAAGATGAAACAAACTATAGGGTGAGTAGAGACGCTGTGAAATACATATTTGTACAATCTTTTTTTCTCCTTCAACTTCTCAGAAATTTAGGGTTGACCAATAATAAAACATTAATTATTTTGCACTAAGCCCATCTCGGCACAGGTGTGGTGCAATTCCTAGTTTAAATAACATTTTGGCGCAAGATGTGGCAGACTTTCGTTCACGGCGCTATTCGCAGCAACTGGTGCAGCACTTCCGTCATCGAAGCATAGATAAGGGCGGCTGCCTTCTTTAACCATTCATAGACGCTCGCGGTTCTTCGGTTTTAACATTCTGCTGCCATATGTGCTGCAGCTGCAACACCAGTCAGGTCAATTTTTCCAGTGGTGCTTAGTAAGAAAAAATTTGTCAACGTAACAGAAAGTGTACAACCCGTGCCAGAAAAGCAGTTGCAGTAAGCTGAGCCAATGTTGTTGCCAAATTGCCCGAGTTGCCCAAAAGGCGTAAGCGATAGTCTGTTGTAGGTTTAGACTAGCTGGACAAGGCCCTCCCACAAAGCTCTCTACTCGCCATGATTGGTGGTTTCCTCCTCTCCACTCGCCTCCTCTTCAGCATTTTCTCTGCTAAAGTGCAAAGAGTGGAGGGCTTTGTGGGAGGAGCTTGTCCAACTAGTCTAAACTTGCAACAGATCATAAAATATGAGGTGTATTATTTAAGCTTCACAAATTGTTTAAAAAAACAAAAAAGAAACAGCTGTGAAAACTACATTAACGCGGTCTGTGCAGGCGAGTTATATGGCCAGGGCGACATAATATAGAAGGCCAATTGCCACGGTGAGTCAAATAATTACATAAAAGATGTTAATGATCTTTTTGAGGTTACAGTGCACTAGATGAGGACAAAATGAGAGACACACAAAGAGAAAAATACGAGCACTGACTTACAACTCCTGTATATTCTTCTTCTATTTCTACTTCCACTTCCCAAAACAGGTTTAAATACCAGATCGGTTATATAAAAGAAATTGAGAAAAAAATCTCACACAGTCGTGCAAGAGGCCATTGCAATCGTCGCGCTAAATATTCTAATTCTTTTTCATATAGCATTAGGGATGGGCTACCGACACAATTATCTTCTAAGCACGCAATTATCTCTGCCTCCATTATTTCTCTGGTAAGCTGGTTCCTACTCCTAGCTATGACGGTACATTTCTCGAAATCTGCCGAGCACCCGCAATTCCTGCAGCGGATGCCGAGATGTCCAGAAATGACTTTGAGGGTGTTACAACGGTGTTCTTGTAAACGATCGTTCAAACACTGTGCTGTTTGTCCGACATATTTCTTACCACCTGAGAGCAGAATAGAATAAACCACTCCTTCAGAGCAAGGCACAAAGCATGCTCGGTGTTTTTTTGTGTACGAGTCGAATCGACGGTGCGCTGAGTGAATGCACTAGCCGATTGGCGCTGAAGGAGGAGGTTTGTTTCCTGCGTGCGTTCGCACATCCAGCACATGTGATTATCTAACAGAGTTAACCGTAGGCCTAAGAAGCGTAAGGACCCTTCCTTCAGAAGCTCGTGCATTAATTCTAGTGGTTTTAGCCTAGATAACTGCATTGTGGTGAAGGTGTTTTGCTTCGTGGACGACTACCTACTTTTCTTACGATTGTTTAGACACCGACTTCCACCTTAAGGTAACTAACGTCCTATCATGCTTTAAGAACTGTCTAAAACCACTAGAATTACTGCATGAGCTTCCAAACTGAAGCTCCTCCCTACTGTTCATACCTCATCAGTGAATATTGGAAGCATGCGACAAGACATTAGTGGTGTCACGATGCAGCTCCCAGCTGAAGCATTTCGCACAGATGCTGCTCATGGCAGTTAACCTTAGTTTCTAACCAACGTCAGCCTGCCCGAGCACGGCACAATACAAGACGTTCAAGGTTACAGTCGGTGCTAACTTTTTTTTGGAAGACCTGGAAATTCAGAACACGTCCCCTCCATGCACAGGTGAAAACAGCCGCAATCATCTCGGCCCCAGGAACGTCCACCTGATAAGCACCAGTAAGCGAAGAGCTACCCGATAATAATGGGAGCGAAAAATATTTTTTACGTGGGGTTATCACTTGGCGGCACTGGTGAACATCGTCCCGTAGTAATTTCCGGATCGTCAAACATACAAACGCTTTGTAAAGGTGTGGTATAATTAGGGATCGGTATGTTCTGTTTGAACAGAAAGAAACCGATAAAGGTCTGCCAAATTTCTTTTGCCGAATTCGGTTTTAACCAAAAAAGGTCTGTATCTCAATAGACCGATCTCACCAGCCAGTTTGACTACGCCACCTCTGCCGCGATGCATGGAGGGAACTTTAGTCCTTCTGCGTGTGCGAAAACCTCGCTGAAGCTCCGCGCCTGTAGAGCACGAGACGGCCCGAGCCCTCTCGTGCACTGCCGTCTGCCTCCCGTGAACTAAAGTTATGGCGGCATTACGCATGCGCCGAGTGTTTAGTGAAATCGGTCTATTGCCGGGTGCTTGAGGAAGGGGAGAGGGGAGGAGTTGGTCCCGATGAGTCACTTCTGACCTAGTGTCCACTTCCTTTCAGAGGTGGTTTCCCGATGCCCCTTTGTACGCTAAAGGTTGACGACCAGTTCGCGCTTTCCACTTTTTCCTCGCTTGCTCCTCTCCCCCTTCTACCCTGTCCACCGTCGCCTGTTTCCTCCTTCCCCATGGTGAAGGGAATCTTCTGCCTTCCAGAATCTAGAGCCTGGTCGTCGGCCCTTAAGAGGGTTCAACATTCTACAAGGACTTGAGGGAGTTGTTGCTCCTGCTGTGTTGAAATCAACATTTCTTCTTTTGTGGTGGGGCTATGTGTGGTCTCCAAAAGCTGGAGTTCGGATATGGGTTTTTTCACGTACTTCGTACGCACTGTGCAATGCAAAAGGCACCCGGAAAAACCCTTAACTTTTTTTTAACACCCACTCCCAAGCTCCTCTGGTTGAGGAGGGCATAAATATGATTTAGTTATTGCTGTTTCTTGTAGTCTCTGCTCTGATGATTGTCAAGATTGGTCAAAAAAAGAAGCACACAGAAGATTAAGCACATTTTCGAGATTTTGAGGTGTGCCCTTTTAACGAAAACGACCCCATTACCCGGATTTGCAAGTACCGCAGTACGCCTTGCAGAGCACGTGTACTCAGCTCGCCACGTTAAGCTAAAAGTCACACACTCCAAATCTGGTAAGAGCAACTGTTATTTCAATCAGGTATTTTTGTTATAAACATTGAAACAACGAAAAGGAAAACGCTGCTCCTAATGTGCTTGCTAGACATTTTGTACAAGCATACTTTTTAGAAGTGTTGTTCGGTCAATAGAACAACGGGAACACAATTTTTAGCATAGAATAATATTATTCCAGGATGCTCCTCGACGAATCTTTCCCTTCATTCGTCGATGACACGGGCTGTCAAAAAGCGAAAAGACAGGGACCTCTGCAGGGCCCTGTGCCAGGCGGCAATCTCGCTGCACCAGACGGACGGCCCTCTTGGGGATCTCTCTTGTCGGCGCCGTCCAGCGGCTAGAACCATGCCAACCCCTCCCCAGATGTACTGTTGAGACTGGTTATAACGAAGTCAACGGGAATAGGAAATCACTTCGCTATATTTGCCATTTCGTTTAACCGACTTCAGTTAATGAAGTGCAAAAGGGAATGGGAAATCGTGATCGCGTCGCTGTAGCCGCTATTTCGTTATAACCGACTTTGTTATAACTGGTCTCGACAGTACGAGAAATACCTCCCCGATGTGTAGGAGAGCGACGTAGCAGCAATCCGAGACGCCACCTGGGACTCCCCAATTGCAGTGATCCTTTACGAGCCCCCTGATCTCCGAGGACACCCTGCTGTTGCTGTGATGGTTACATTTTTTGACCCTGCTTCACCAGGCAGGAGCACACACATACTTGCTCTAAAAGTTCTGCTTCAGTGTAACGCTTTAACGATGGCCATGCTTCTGCAAGAAGTTCTACTCGAATTCGGCAAGCGGCTCAATGATGTTTCCATGCTTGTCTCGGACCTCGAGTCAGACCTCGAGTTTGCGGGCATTCACCTTAGCGATCCCTGTCACCTTTTGAACAACGCCCTTGCTGGGTCTGCACTTGGAAGGTTTTGCATGCGTGCACAACTTTGTTATGCACGTCACAGCTATGCTGAAGAGCTCTAGAGGGCTCTGCCGTAAATCCCACGCAATGTGCAAACATGGAGCCGAAGTTTCTTGCAACCAATTGCCCCACCAGACGGTTCTCTTTCTACAAGTCGCTGTGTGATGTCCTTACCTACTGGTGCCCCATTCTCGCCTTCGTGAGAAGTTCTGACGCAAAAGGTGAAAAATGCAAGAAGCTTCAGGCTATGATTGGGGACAGTAGAGCAATGCATGATGAAATTTATGAGAGAAAGAGTGATTTTGACAATCTTGAAAAAGCTATACTCCGTTTCACCTTATGTTGTACCGCAGAGAAGGCTAGAAGCGCGAGCTCATAGCGTTGGGAGCTGCTTTCAACGCACGAGAGCTTGTGCCGCCGAGATATGCCCTAGAGCAAGAAGCTCGCGCTTGTAGCCTTCCCTGCGGTACATCGTAAGGTGAAACAGAGTATAGAATTGGAGGACACACTTGTGTGCGATGTCTACTCCTGGCTCGTGATACAGTTAAAAGGGATCTTGCAGGGGTGGGCTGAGGAAGATTGAAAGTACCACAATGATGTTGCCAATATGCTAGACCCCGTGGACGAAGAAAAACGGTCCGAACTCACCGAGAAATATCATTCATGCTACAAAGTTGTGGCAAGAAAGTGGAATGACAGTGTCATAAGAAACATTTCAGGTAGCAAGGGGTACACCGCTGCACTGACAACTTTCTGGTTTAATGTGCGTATCACTGACCCGAACGTGAAGTCGGAAATGCCTTGTGACTTTTCGAGGTACGAGAGCATCTTAAAACTTGTTAGTGGCACTGATGCAACTCAAGCCTGGCAGCCAGAGTTTCGTGAATATCTGCAGTACGCTGTGCACGAAAACGTGGTATCAGTTGTCTTTTGGCGATCACACTTGACTGATTGGCCAATATTAGCTACCGTGGCACTTCGCCTCCTTAGTCAGGCTGTTTCAGGTGTAAATGTAGAGAGGGCATTTTCTAAGCTGAGAGTGATAAACAGAAAAGAGCGGGCACATGTTAATGAAGAAAACCTGGGCAAATACATGTGTGTGTATTATAGTCAGATGAAGTAATCGCGACTTCACTGGAAGGGGAATGCACGGTTGCTGTGTGGCAACGTTACCAAAAACCCTCAGTTGGGAAACTCACCCTCGAAACCTGGGCCGCTTGCGTACACCGAGACCGAGCTAAATACGATAACAGCGTCACCCTTTAGCGACGTTTAAACATAAAAGTTGCTTTACATCGCTACTGCGAGATGGCCCTGCGAGATGGCGCCACCGGCCCTTGCCCGACTCGACGTGCAGTTCCCGGAGTGGACGCTGCGGGAGAAATGCGGGCGTTGCGATCGCCATTAGCTCGGTTCTCGAGTACGGATCGGAGTCACTTTTTTAAAGCAGGCTCTATGGCAGTTTCCCAACTGAGTGGTTCTAGTAACGTTGCTGTGTGGATTCAACATCTCACTCGCTTGTGCTTGTGTGTACATGTATCTTCATTCCTGCTCCAGTTTGATGAATAAACATGCCATTTTTATACCTGTCATTTTACGTCAACAGCAAAGCTATATTCAGAATACATATTCGCCAAAAAAAAAAAAAAATGAAAACAAGTTTAGCTGTATATATATTCACCAATCCAAACCCAAAATATGTGTTCAATGTAAAAAAAAAAAAAAAGTATGTTAAAGAAAAAAAATTACCGAAAACGCCGAACCCTAGTTATAACGCAAATACCGTAATTTCGCGCGTATAACCCGCACCAAAATGTCAATAAACTGGAAGGTGAACTGGGGGTGCGGGTTATATGCGAATATCGGCTTCGAACTGGGGCTTCACGGCAATACATGGTTGCTAAACGGCGCGTGCTGCCGCCCGAAATGGCTAGGTGGCGCAAGCCGCCGCCCGATTCAAAAGGATCAGCCGTATTCACCTATTCATCCATCCATCCTATAAAACACCGCAGTCGTCTATTTCTAACTTCCTTCGCAGGAGTCGTTATCTTATATCTTGTCATTTATCTCGTTCGCCATGAGTTGCGTCCGACGGCAGTCGTTTACGGCTGGGCTGCAGCTCAAAATCATCAGCGTTGCCGAGGAGATCGGCAACAGGGCAGCAGGTCAAAAATATGACGTGGACGAGGCCTGCATACGGTAGTGGCGGCGAAAAGCAGACGACGCTTCAAAACGCAAACCGCGACCGTCGGTCGTTCCGCGGTCCGAAAACTGGCGCACACCCGGAACTGGAGGCAGGCCTAGCGGAGTTCATTCAAGAGAGAAGAGATCGCGGCCACGCTGTATCAACGGAGATGGCACAGATGGAGGCTTTGAGGCTCGCCAAAGTACATGGCATACCGTTCGACCAGTTCCGTGCGAGCCGCGGGTGGTTCCACCAGCGACAAGGATTTTCGATCAGGAGGCGAACCACGTTATGCCAGCGTCTTCCCGACGCCTACGAAGAGAAGCTTCTGAGCTTTTAGCGTCACGTGATCAACCTTCGGAAGCAACATGAATACTTGTACTCTCAGATCGGGAACGCGGACCAAACCCCCGTGTACTTCGAGATGCCTCTGGACACGACCTTGCAGTACAAGGGCTCAAAGTCGGTGAGCATCCTGACGGGGGGCAACACGAAGCACCTTAGCCGACGGCACAAAACTACGCCCATACGTAATTTTCAAGCGCAAAACACTACGGAACATTACAGTGCCTTTTGGAATTGCTGTCCGTGTGGCGGACAACTCTTGGGTGAACAGTAATCTCGTCATGGACTAGTTGAAGACGATATGGGAGAACAGACCAGGGGCCATGCTCGCTAAAAGATCGATGCTGGTGCTGGACGCTTTCGAGGCCACAGCTCTGAAGCGGTCAAGGCTCGTCTTTCGGAGACGCGCACGGACCTCGTAATGATACTAGGAGGTATGACATCCGTGCTCCAACCCCTCGACGTTTGCCTCAACAAACCTTTCAAGGCAAACGTGAAGCGACAATACACAGAGTGGATGGCCGAAGAGCTCCACGAGCTGACACCGACGGGCCGGGTCAAGAGACCGGACATTATGCTCCTGTGCAAGTCGATTATTAACGCGTGGAAAGAGATTCCCGCCGAGATGGTGCCCAAGAGCTTTCGGAAGTGCTCCATCAGCAACCGTCTTGACAGTACGGAAGATGACGCCGCTTGGGATGACGACGCGTCTGTCGACAGCAGCGGTGGTAGTGACAGCAGTGATGACTAAATGTTAGGAAAGGAAGTCCGACGTCGTGCAAGGTTTGAAAATAAACATATTTCTTTTTCCTTAACTGTGAGCACTGCATTTTATAGTTCATTGTGCGGGTAATATGCACAAATTTTCTTTGTATTTTTTTGCGGGTTCAAAGTTGCGGGTGCGGGTTATATGAAGGGGCGGGTTATACGCGCGAAAATACGGTAAACAAAAAGCACAACGGCAAGGTGCAGTCGTTGCTGCTTATGATTGCAGAGAACACAACGTAATTCAAGCTCCGGGCTACTCCTGCGGGTCGAACGATGCGAGAAGAGCGCAGAGCAAAGTTAGACGTGGACACGTTTTCTAATAAGAAGGTGCCAAACCTTTACTCCAAATCGAGATCGAGGAACGCGGCCGTGGGAAGGCGTGAACGCGGCCAAGACGCCGCAGGTCGAAGCGCGGGTAGAGCCACTCTAGGATCAGGCAGACGTAGCACGGATGCCGTCGTTTGTGTAGCACGCTCCCAATAGCAACGTCGTTTCCCCTCCCACCGAGCCTCCACGAAACGCACGGAAAACCGAAAGCGCAATGCGAAGAGCGTTGGGGGCAAACGTGCTGCCTCACCTTGCGCGTGAGGATGGCGTTCTCCTGCTGCAGCACACGGTAGCCCATGTCCTCGTCGAGGGCCCTCCTCTTGGCCTCGGGTTCTTCTTCTCCCAGGTGGCGGAACTTGCAGCGGCCCGCCCGGCGGCAGTCCCCTTAAGGAAGTCCTTGCACACGGGGGGATCATACCCACGACCGTAGGGGGCTCTGGAGGGGGAATCCCCTGGGCCGAAGGGAGGCGCCCCGTTGTCCGGTACAGCTCTTCCTCCTGCGAGGCAGAGCGACCCGTCAGCCCTTCTTCTACTCCTTCTCGCGCGCTCTGCCTGCCGCTCGATCACGATGTCCCCAATGCGTCCTCGACTGGTGCATTTAGAGTCCTATCCTAACCGTATGTCAAAAGTGGTCCCAAAGTCTCAACAAACGATGTCTCCGCCACCGTCTGGCCCTGTTTTGAGACGTCACGATCCTGGCGGTTGTGCTGTAGTCGGCAACAGCTTAAGAAAAGTTTTCGAGGAAAAGAAGGGCTGGGGAGGAGGAAGCAGACGGAACGCTGGAGAGAGAAGGAGACGGCGTTCTGTTTGCTTCCTCCTGGCGAGCCTTCCTTTCCCTCGAAAACTGTTCTTAACCTGTAACTGACTATAGAAGTCCCGGCAAAAATGCAGGAGCGAACGCGAGTGCCACCGTTGTCGTTAGTTCCCGGCTGCCGATGCTTCCGTGGACTGGAAAGCTGGAGGGCGACCCGTGGCAGGTCGGAAGTCTGCCACGACCACCACCGCCGCTGACACGTCGTCGCGGTTGCAGCGGGCAACAATGTGACAGTTCTACGACAACGTCGGGCGGAAATGAAGGGACAACTTTCTACGACACGATAAACACGCTAGTCAGGAGACGCGTTTCAGGCACTATGGTTCGGCCGACGTCCCCCTCTTGCCGTTTGCTCTGTCACTTTCACGACTTACTCCGCACGCGGCCCCCAAAAGTAGACCCTTTTCAAAATTCCGTCGAGCAACATTGATGGTCACCATTCCTCGGGCACGAAGCCTGCGATCGGATCCGGAATTGTCGCCGAACGCTGACACAGCCCTTGTGTCCAATACATGCCCGGAGTATGTGCCCAAACAATGACGGACAGGCAATGGCACGCACTTTTGAAAAAGGTCTATTTAGGTGCTTCCTCGATCTACCACCCAAACGTCCTATATGCAGAATGCATTAGTGAACAGCGTGACTCCACACAACATGCTCATGCAACCACAACTTGTGGTGACAGCTAGGTGGTGCCCCGACTGTACTCATCGTCGTCATCATATCGGTCATACCGATGCATCATGACCATTATATAAGAAGCATGCTTTCCCGAAATAGAAACATTTTCACTGAGAACGATGTGAAGTGTGTTTCTCTGCATCCCTAGTTTAACGAACGTTAGAGTGTTACACCATATTTTGTTCTAATAATGTATCTTACACCATGACACCACGTGACAGCGTGGCTTTGTATCATTAGTCACACGACATCGCACGACCTGATGTCACGCGACACCCCAACATAATATGACGTGACTCATGGTGGCACCAACCACGTTGCCAGGTGACTGATGGTGGCATAGCACTAAATTTAACTAATTATATTGCACGATACAGTTATGAATACGGGAAAGTATGAAAATTGTGACGCGGAAAAGCCTGAAATTGCGGCCATGGCTACGGAAGTTGAAACGGGGCCCGCGGCCACGAACGTGGCAAACGGGAATGCGCAACAACCGGGACTACATTGACGATGTTCTGCCGTACCAGTGCAAAACAGCGTAAACTGGGTCTAATTGATATGGCTCGCCCGAGGAACCGCGAAGCCAATGGGCAACAAAGTAGATTACAACTGCAACTTAGTTAAATCAAATTTGCCGACGGCTCTACAACCACAAACAAAGACTTTTCTCTAAGCTCGATGCTCAATCATTATTTTCGAAAAGGCTGCAAAAAGCTCAGCACCGGTAAACTTGGAGCAGCCATCGAACATAGTTTAACATGCCTCCCTTGACAGTTGTCCCAGCTACTCCATTTGGTGACACCTAGAACTCGTCTCTGATTGGTCTGTTTACAGCATCCTCGTTTGTGGTCCCTTGATTTCTGTGCACGACGTCACAGATGTGTCATTTTGTCGCCTGCCGTAATTCCTGTAGGGGCAAACGCAGCGAGGGTGTATGCCACAGGCACTCATTTGCAGCCCAACAGCGGACAGAAACCAAAGCACAAACGAGACGAGACACAGCGACGACGGTGACTCTCGTGTTCTTTGCCAGAACTTGTACAACCAACTGCCGAGATCACAACGTTCGACAGCATGACATGTCGGCTCCCACAATGCACTTTGCTGCCACTTCGTGACCACTTTTGTTCAATGCATGGGCGGTATGGGACGGTAAATGCACCGGTCGAGAAAGCATTCTAGGCACCGTAGAGCTACTTTCATTCGGGGCTAAACAGTGTTGCGATGGTATCTCAGAGATGCTTTTTGAGTATCTGTACATCTGTGTCGAGACACTGTTAAAAAATGCATTTGTATTTCGGTAGTGAAATACATTTGCGACATATCGCCTGTCTCGCAATACTCTGCCAAGCTGTCTCGTTACATTTGGTTATCGAAAAATTTGGAGGACACTTAAGCTTTGCCTTTAAGAGTGGAACGCAATAGCGTTATCGGGCCCCGTTCGCGTCTCCTTCTCACTCGCTTCTTATGCTCTTGAGTCGCACAACGACCTAGTTTTCATGACATGACTCTTTTATTTGTCCACAGTATGACTTTCTTCTCAATGTTTGTTATCACATGTGATCTTCTTCACATTCTACGACACTACCGTAAAATCCTGTAAGGACGCCCTCCGCCAAGAGATTGCCCATCCCTTTTTTCTGGCTAACTATCTGTAACATAAAAATTCCGAAACATTGCCAACCCCCTGATTCTCGTCGGACGTCAGGCTATGTCCGGCGGAAATCGCGCATCAACGGCGCCATCTGTGGCACCGGTATACGCGATATCAACTCCCGTAACACACGAGTTGTTCTCGCGTGTATATTGCATCGTGAAATGCGAATCTACTGCATTCACGATCTGCGGTATCGTTCCCGAGTTTGTAGCGGATTCTCGTGTTTTGTCCATGATCTGTGCACGCGATATTATTTCTAGCTGTAACACGCGCGAGTTGTTCCCGCGCGTATATTGCATCGTGAAATGCTATTCTGCTGCCTCCGCGATCTGCGGTATTTGTTTCGGTGACATGCGAGTTTGTATCGGATTTCCGCGTTTTTGTCCGCGATCTGCGCGTGCAATATCGATTTCCGTGATGGGCAAGATTGTAGCGGGTCCCCGCGTGTGTATTTCGCCATAAAACTTGAATCTGCTGCGTCCGCGATATCTGTTCCCGGGAGATGCGAGTTCTCGGCTGGTTTCCGCAAGTCCTTCGCACCGCGAGACACGAATCTGCCACGTTTGCAACCTGCGGTATCCTTTCCCGTGACACAGGAGTTTGTAGCGAATTCCCGCGTGTTAGTCACATCGTGAAACGCGAATTTGCCCTGTCCGCGATCTGCGGTATCAGTTCCCGCGTCGTGTGGTTTATAGCAGGTACAACGGTGCTTATCATTAATTTTCAATAAAGTTTTGCTGTGGCATCCCCAAAGATAGCCCACCCCATGTTTTTTGCTGTTTATCTCTTCATTTTGGGTGGGCGTCCTTACAGGATTTCACGGTACTTCACTGTTCAGTACACACCACGAAGTTTCTTGTTCCCTTGTTCCTCGGACGTTCCTGCGCATTAAGTATCTCACTTCCTCACCACACACACACTCACACACACCACACTTTGGCACTTTAACTCATCGTAGTCGAGATCGCTGCGATTTCCTTCATATCCCGCTTGTTCCGTGGCATACCTGAACAACAATTGTCCCCCTCTTCTGAGCACTTTCATCAAACTCGATCACTGCGATGGTGACGTGATGTCACATGCGACGCCACGCGACATGACCTCGCGTGTAACGTCACACGCGGCTGTGACGTTATGGCCCTATCGACCAATCAGGATTTTCCGGTCCCACCAACGAGATTTTCTGCGACACATGCTCCTTAGAGAGCTAAAATTAACTGGTTTTCTACAATAAACTGAAAACCACCTTTTTGGTGCAAGGGGTCCCAGAATTCGTAATATGCACCTGTTACATAACCCCCTCTACGTGGGGGAAGCCTAGTTGCATAGTATATCAATCACCAAAATTGAAAAAAAAAGAAGAAAAAAAGATATATAATTGGGTAAAGAATGGTCACTTGCAAGAATAGCAGGATAAGCTACACTCAGAATCCCCTCTTACTGTAAAAGTGCATCTGAAATTGGGACACATCCTCACGGCAAAAACAGAATTCATTTCAAGCAGATGCCTTTTGTCAAGCATGGCAAGCAGTCGTCGGTCTGCAGTACGTATGAGCCACCGGAGGCTACAATGGTTTTTGTTGCAGCCTTCTGGATGGTGGCTGTGTATAGATGAAGCAGCTGAGGTAAAGGAATGTGAATAAACTGACATAAAGAGAAGAATACAAGCACTAGCATTCACATACTGCACCCTCCATACCTACAACAGTTCGGAAAAACATTTATTTCTCAATGCATCCGTACCTGTATTCCGGAATGCTTTTTCGACGTTTCTGGCAAAGTATTTCGGGAATGTCCCAGTACATAAAAGCCAAATGCACCTCAATATCTGTACTTTTACCTTAAAACGCACATATCTCAGTATTTGTATTCCGGAATACTTTGTGGAGCATCTCTACCCAGCCCTGCTTTCATTGACACGAGGAGTTTAGATGCAGCCAGCCTAGCCAGAAGGTCAGCGCCAGGGCCGGCCTTACATCATCAAGCGCCCTGGGCGAACTCCGGCCATGGCGCCCCCCCCCCCTTTTTTTTTATACGTCCCTATCTACTAGGTACGACATCACGTTGTTTGTAAACATGTGAGTAATGGCCCAACACGAGCGTTTTGTCAGACAATAACCGTATTCCAAAAACGAAAGGCGCTGTGTTCAAATAAATAAAAATAAATTACAATTATTTCAAAAGGGGGTGCGGTGGCACCCCATAATTGATGGCGCCCTGGGCGACCGCACAGGTCGCCCACCCCTAAGGCCGGCCCTGGTCAGCGCTGCTGCCACGCACCTGACGGGTGCAGTGGAGGAACTTGCAGTTTGGCCGGAAGCACTCGGAGTTCTGAAAATCGTGGCAGAAGACGGGATCGGCCCACGGTCGTGCCTCTTCGGTTTCTCGCCCGTCAGGATGGACAAACTTGCAGCGGCTGCCCCTGTGGCAAACCTACAGACAGGGAGTTGTGACTACAAGTTTTAAAGACGCTGCAGCAACGCACAAACCCGAGTCAGTTGGCAGGACCTAGCCACAAAAATAGAGGGTCAATGACAAAAGAGGATGTACACAGGCACAATGCTGCGCTAATGTCGCGAGAAACTGGTGGCCATGTTTTGTCAATGCGCCGCAGTAGGGGAATCGGTGGCCGAGCATGTCACTGTTCTGCAGCTGGGAGCACATGTAGCGAAAACTCGCACTGCTGAACCCTGGGATCCTGGGTTCAATCCTAACCTCTGCTCGTTTAGATCTAGATGAGCATTGTGCCGGCATTCATTGGTGTAAAGGCTTATTCACACGATGCATCTTTTCAACGCGCCACAGTTTAGCGAAACCAAGATTTCGCGAAATCGGCCTGTTCACACGTGTAGCTTGACGCGCGAAACCTGTGACGTATTGACTCGCGAGAATTTCGCCAAACCTTGTCATCTGCACCGAGAATACCAAGCGTTTAGCATCAAAATGATATGAAGTATGCACAGTGTGAAGAGACAGTCTGCTTTATTAATACCACTCAATGAACTTCATCAGATTCGGCTCACTGGGTTTACTAGTCCTGCCAAACCCGGGAAAGACCGCGAACGTCAAAGAACAGGCAGATGATCGCGAAGCACTTCGGACATTTTTGCACCGCTAATAACGAAAGTTATCCCCAGTCATCATGTTTATATGCGGTGCTTGCACTCGTCGCGACTGTTGATGAATCTGCACCGCGCCACCAACCCGTACTGTACGCGCCGTTCACACACCTGCAACCGAGTAAACCAAGACTTGTCGCCCGTACGCACCGCATTTCCGCTTGTCTCTCGCCATGTTTGTTTGTTCGTTTTCTTTCGGCTTTAGCTCGGATACGGAATCGGCCGAAAATCAGACTCCTCCAAAAGCTCGCTCCTCCTCGAAGGTCAGACGTCATAGCGAAGTCGAGCGGCCATTGGCAGCGTCCGCGTTTCTCCTTCGGGTGATTGACAGGCCTCGGTGAGGTTTCAGCAAAAAATTGCTCCAAAAGCGAGGAAGACGCGCCACTTTTTTCGGAGGCGCGCCACTTTTTCGGTCACATTCAGACGGGGAATCTGTTTCCCGAAACCTAGTTTCGCGACACAAGATTCCGTCTGAATGTGACCGGCAGGCGCACCTCGAAAAAGTGGCAGTCTTCCTGCTTTGGAGCAAGTTCCTGCGAAACACCGAGGCTCACCCGAGGAGAAAGCGTAGTTGCAATGGCCGCCACTGCTATGACGTCTGACCTCGAGGAGGACAGCTGGAACGATTTCAGCCGATTCCGTATCGAGCTAAACAGAGAGAAAACGAGACAAACAAACATGGCGAGAGACAAGCAAATGCGGTGCGTACGGGCGACAGTATACTCAGTTGCAGGTGTGTGAACGGCGCGTACAGTACGGGTTGGTGGCACGGCGCAGATTCATCAACAGTCGCGGCGAGTGCAAGCACCGCATATAAACATGATGACTGGGGATAACTTTCGTTATTAGCGGTGCAAAAATGTCCGAAGTGCTTCGCGATCATCTGCCTGTTCTTTGGCGTTCGCGGTCTTTCCCGGGTTGACAGGACTAGCAAACCCAGTGAGCCGGATCTGACGAAGTTCATTGAGTGGTATTAATAAAACAGACTGTCTCTTCACACTGTGCATACTTCATATCATTTTGATGCTAAACGCTTGGTATTCTCGTGTGCAGATGACAAGGTTTGGCGAAATTCTCGCGAGTCAATACGTACAGGTTTCGCGCGTCAAGCTACACGTGTGAACAGGCCGATTCGCGAAATCTTGGTTTCGCTAAACTGTGGCGCGTTGAAAAGATGCATGGTGTGAATAAACGCTACACCAATGAATGCCGGCACAATGCTTCATCTAGATCTAAACGGCAGAGGTAGGTTGACAGGATCCAGGTTCAGCAGTGCAGTTTTCGCCCATGCTCCAGCTGCAGAACAGTGACATGCTCGGCCCACCGATTCCCCTACTCGTGATGACAGAAACACGACCAGTTCTGTGACATTAGCGCGGCATTGTGCCTGTGTACATCCTCTTTTGTCATTGACCCTCTATTTTTGTGGCTAGGTCCTGCCAACTGACTCGGGTTTCATGCGTTGCTGCAGCGTCTTTAAAACTTGTGTCACAACTCCCTGTCTGTAGGTTGCCACACGGGCGGCGCTGCAAGTTTGTCCATCTGGCGGGCGAGAAACGAGTGGACGACGTGGGCGATCCCGTCTTCCTGCCACGATTTTCAGAACTCCAGTGCCTCCGGCAAACTGCAAGTTCCTCCACTGCACCCGTCAGGTGCGTGAGCAGAGCTGACCAGGGCCGGCCTAGGGGTGGGCGACCCATGCGGTTGCCCCAGAGGCCATCCAATTATGGGTGCCACTGCACCCCACTTTGAAATAATTGTAATTTATTTTTATTTATTTGAACACGCAACTTATTTTTGGAATACGGTTATTGTCTGACAAAACGCTCGTGTTAGACCATTACTCACATGTTTACAAACAACGTGATGATCGTACCTAGTAGATAGGGGCGTATAAAAAAAAAGGGGGGGGAGCCATGGCAGGAGTTCGCCAAGAGCCTTCATGATGTAAGGCGGCCTGGCCTGACCTTCTGGCTAGACTGGCTGCATCTAAACTCCTCGTGTCATGAAGCAGGGCTGGGTAGAGATGCTCCACAAAGTAATCGGGATACAACACTGAAGATATATGCGTTTTAAGATAAAGTACAGATATTGAGGTGCATTTGGCTTTGTATATACTGGGACATTCCCAGCTCTGCCAAGCATCGGAACGTTGAGCTTTAATTCTTTCTACCCTACACGTAATGCGTGAGTTACGTGAATCAAACCTGAACGCGGAGGAAAGAAACCAAAATAAGGAAAGTAATGTCCTATTTGAAGCAAATCAATATTTGAGAAAAGCAGACACAGAATTTTTAACAAGCAAAAAAATCTACTTTTGTTCTAATTTGTCAGGTTTGCACCTAGGAAATGTTATTTAAACTACTTTCAATTTCAGTAATTCTTTCTTCCGCAATATTATGGGTGATAGCACGCATTGGTCAATTAATCTGCTATTTTTAAGAAATATGTCTTCTGATAAACAATCGTTATTTTTGAACGAGTGATTTAAATCAAGTTAATCTAATGTAATCAAGTAGTCTGACTTCAATAAAGTAAATTTCGTCTGGAACCAGACAAAAAGTCGGATTTAATCGATTATTTTTTCAATCATGATAATAATAATATTTTCCACTCTGCTCTTACATGATGTCCTTTTCAGCATTCCAGAATTATATAACATAAAGAGGGGGGTATAGATGGCGGACAACCATGAGGTATACTCCGTTGCACTTTAAGTGCGAGGGTAGCGGAAGATCCAAGAGCCGCCATCGAGGCGTTCTTGTGCAATAGAACCGTCGTTGGGGGCAACATTACCGTACCTGTGGCTTTCACTTCACTGGGACTTCAGTGCAAACGCAGCATAGAAGAGGTGTGACAAAGTTAGAGCGCGAAAAAGGAGAGGACGCTTTGGACGACTTGCTGTATGGTACTGATGGTAAAACCTTTCCTTCTTGAGACTCTGCATCTCTGTTTGCCTTTTGCACCGAGAGCGAGCGAAACCTACAGTTGGAAAATACGCCCTAAGTGACGAAAATATGTCACACCCTCTGACGGGATTTTCAGAAGACAGCGATTCTGTACATCTCACTAATAGCTAATACCAGGCACGTAGCCGGGATTTTGTTTCGGGGGGGGGGGGGGGGGGGGCGCGCCTTGACGAAATGCTGTATGAGGGGGAGGGGGAGAGGGAGGTCCCAGCAAAATGGAAGATTTCGGGGGAGGGGCCCGAGCCCCATGCCCCCCCCCCCCCCTGGCTACGTGCCTGGCTAATACAGTCCGCTACACTTCTCGTCCTTTGCTGGTGGGCAGAGGTCCTCGGCAGCGGAAGGTTTTTATGGTGAAGCCTAGGGCAAAGATAGCGTGACGAAATTACCGGAGATGTGCCCTGCACCCCGAGGACGTGGCCGGAACTCTCATTGCTGATTAAGATTTCACCACCACTTACTTTGAATTCTCAATGTAGTCGCGAATAAACGATTGTACCTATGTTCATTTGTTATGCATGGTAACACTGTACCGTCATGGCTTCTTTTCCGGTTCGTAGGTGTCAGTTTCTATAACCGCTTCTTCGCAACTTTGCCCGAATGTCAAACCTAGTTGCAAAAACATAATGTCAGAGGTGTGGAGAGCTTCAAATATTGCTGGAGTAGCAAATGCCTTTTAGGCATGTCACGAATTTCCACCCTAGCCTTGATTACAGTAGCGGTGCTCATGCACAGGAATTGGTTAGGAACATGAAATAGTGGTTGGAAAGGTTATTGCCACGTTCTTCATGAAACTAGATTTCTCATACCAGTTTCATACATGTCTTCTCGTTCGCTTTATGTTCACACATTTATGTAAACGTGGTTTAGATAAATTGTTTGTTTGAAACTCAATTGTTACAAGCTTTGCGAGATGGGTAGATACGTACCTTAATTTAGTTAGGGGTATTCCATAAAGCAAAACGAAATGCAATTTATGCATGTCCAAAGCGATCCAATAAAACAAACTCCTCACCACGGAAATCTGGGGATGTATTTACATCTCCTCGAACGTACGAAGAGGACTTCCATTCAAAACATCAAAAAAGAAAAAAAAAGAAACTAGATAACTGCGAGGGGGAAGGGGGGGAGGGGGGGGGAGGGGGGGGGGAATGATGCCGAAATCTCTGCTGTCGCTACGCTGACTCTCGACGAAATGCGTTAGTATTGAACTCATGGGTTCGTTGTCTTCGGCGAGTCAAGGCCTGTCCAAACAGGCTACTACAAACCACACGACTCCTGCAAAAGTCGTCAAAATTGAACCGTCCGGCAGTCGTCGGTCGAATGTCTGTTTGGACACCGGCCGAACCAAATTCACGACTTGCCTCCTCGCCTCCTCCACTTGTCGTTGACGTCGGTGCTCGTCAGACTTGACGTCACACGCCACCTGCCAATGGTATGCCTGATGCCTGTCTATCTCCCGCGGTCCACGAAGTCGCCGACCTTGCTACCGCCGTCACCTCGGCAGGAAGGCCAAAGAGGTCCGGCTTCGGATGGATTTGGGAGATTCCTTCGTCGAAGCGCGCGTTTCGGCCGCCTCGGCTCAGCTTTTTTTCGTCAAAATCCACGCTCGTAGCTCGAAAAAAATTAATAAAGTGCAGTGCGCAAAAGGGAGACTTTTAGTTGTATGTAGAAACACTGAGAACTTAAGAATATAGCATTTATTTTATTAAATTTCAAACCAACCACGTTTGCTTGTCTATACGAGGTACGTTAGGAACAAGAGCCGCGGGAATCCGATCCAATCCACAGAACTGCTGGACGATGACACGACCTTGGACACGACGCGGGCTCACCTGGCTTGCCCCCTCACACTCGAGTCTTCCCTTTCCCATTTTCGGGACTCCCAAAGCGGCGGAGGCCTTGAGCGATTGACCGACAGCCAAGAGAGCGTGTGAGTGGCTCTCCGGACCCACGTGATGAGCAGAGCAAGGCCGCCGTGGAGGAAGCGAGGGGGAGATCTAGCGGGGGGACGCTTCCCCCGGCAGCTTTGACGGGAGGGAAGTTTCCCTCCGACGGCCGGAAGCGCAGCGCAGCAACAATTTGCAGGAGTCGTGAGTGTTGTAGTATCCTGTTTGGACACCCCTTCAGTCTGTTTTTCCGGGCGTCGTAGTTTCGGATGCAGACACCGCGGCTTCCCTCGATCGCCGCCTACGGTACGCATACCGTTGTCTTCGAATAGCCAATCTTTCCTCCCGGGTGTCAGCGGTTTTGCGGAAACGGCGTCGTCGCTGTGCCTCGGCTGTCACGTACGTTGTGCACACTGGGGAAACAACACCAGTCGCCTACGCCCCATTGCCATCGCAAGATGACTGCGCGTCAACAGCTCTCCATCCAGACTTGTACGTAACTTAAATACTCTACTCAAGTTACTGTATCTTAAATACTTTTGTGAGTAACTTGGTATCTTTCAAATACTTTCGAACGTCAGTATTTAGTACTCTAACTTAAATACTTCTTTCAAGTAACTTGTACTCAATTTAAAGTTACTTTTAAGTTACTTTCTTTTTTTATTTTCTTTAGAGTTGGGAAGCTTGGAAAATATTGAACTCCAGTTATTTTGGCTAGGTGCCCTGCCATTTCAGATACATTTCGTGCCAGGTGATACAGTGCACTGCCGTGCTTCTGCTAAAAGAGGTGACACGGAGAAGCAGGTGTCGCAGCCTCAAGCCGAGCGGACGCGTGTCGTGTCTTCTAACTGGGCAAAACGTCAAAGCACATTTTCTTACAATTTGTTAGTGGCCAAGCCCAAGAGCAACAGAGATTCCGAAGCAGAAGGGCATGCGGGTGAAAGCTTAAGATGTGTACAAGGCTACAAGCCAGAGGGAGGGCACTTGTGTCGGAGAGAGGGCGGGTTATACAAGTTTCTGGTAAGAGTCGACAGTATACCGGAGTTTATTTTTCTATGTTATGGAGTGAAAGCATGTAAAACAGAGCCTTCCAGTTTCAAAAATGCAATTTGCATCCGCACGCAGTCGCACACACCGCTCGTTCGTTCATTCCACTAGGTTCTCTTCACACACAAGACCCGTAAGACGCGACTACACGGCTCCAATCCGGCGGCCCATCGCTCGCGGCGTACGTTCGGTAGCACGAATGACCGCCGGCGCCCACCACGGTGGCGCCCGCTCTCCCCTGGCCTGGACTTACCGACCCCCGACTGCCCGACTATGGTGGCTAGAGGCACCATAGCCCGACTGCACGGCACAGCCAGTGCACTGACGGGGGAAGCGGAAATGAACGAAATGAACACCCGACACAAGGAGAGCGTCGGAGGCGAGCCTCTGTGTAGAAACTCCCTCCGCAGGCGAACGGGCCCCGCGCTGCCCATAGCTCTCAAGTTTTGAGCAGCGCTCCAGGCGAGCAAAATAGAATATTTGGCTCGCGTTTCGAACGTGCGTCATCACGCTTTCCAGCTACCGTTTTTTATACTCCGTTCCATTCGAAGTGCCAGCGTAGCAGAGGCTACAAGAGCGAGCTCCGAGCTTGCAGTGTCCCTTCCAAGCCCGCGCTCGTGCAGTGCGAGCATCGTTCGGGGAGACATGTTTTTGCAAGTAGCTTCAGCTTCGCTATCACGTAAAGTAAAACATACGGGCTCACGGAAGCTATGAAAGAACACAATAAAATAATAAAGCTGAATGGGACGCTAAAGCCATGAGCTGCGTAATTTTTTCTTTTAGTTTTCTTTTACGTTTTGTTATTGCACGTCTACAGATGCTGACAGATGCTTGCATTCGAACGTGGCAGGTGCAAAACCGAACGTTACAGCGCCACCTGGATAGTGCTGACAGCATAACATGGCCGCGTCTTGCGGACGCGCTCGCGCCCCCTGCCCGAGAGCAACGGGTCTCACTCGTAGTTACTTGGGACCTCCTAGAAGCCTGAGTGGCAGCCAAAGCCTAGCTAAAAGATTTCCAGGAGATTCCATAGTAGCTGGGGGTCAAACTTTATTAACAATATGACGCCCTGTCCGGCGCCAAGGAAGGGACTGATGGTCGAGGAAGAATTGTTTCTGACTTCGGTTGTGCTTGACTATGAATTGCTGTGAAAATTGTAACTTGAGAGTATCTTTAAAGTAACGCGTTACTTTTCTGGAGTATTTTGTACTTTACTGAATTACTTTACAAATTTGAGTACTTAGTACTCTACTCAGTTACTATTTTTCGTAGTACTCAGTAACTTAACTTAAATACTTTTAGTGAGTACCTTATACAAGCCTGGCCCCATCATTGGAAGCATGCGAGAAGACTCTTTCCATGTTACGTAGGAGGGAAAGCGGACGTAACGAACGAACGAACAGAGCGAAAGAGCACGGCGGGAAACACGCCGCGGCCTGGCGAAACCAGTCCAGCCCAATCAAGACCCGAACCAAAGACTGATGCATGCACTAAAGAAATAAATGCTAACACATTTAAAGAAGCAAGAAGGGATAACAGCTAACATTAACTGAAGAGCGTGTTGGTAACAGACAACAGCAGGGAGATCTTGGAACTTTAAAGCTTTCTGATTTTTCTCTTTAAATAATGGCGCAAGTCTTTCAAAATGTTCCTTCCGAATAACGGTGAAACAACAGTCTACATGCTCCTTCGTTTTCTTTTTTTTTAATACATAGTTTGTTTGGAATTTTGAACCTATATCGTTTTATCTACTTGTCTTAAATATTTACGGAAAAGAAAATGGCGAAGCTCGCTCAGATGCATACTATTTGTATGTCTGACAAACGCTATGCGTTTTCCGTGCTAAACAGGAACGCAAAACATTTTTTTTATATATCTTAAACTACAGGGCACCACTTTAAAGTTATTTAGGTTTTAGCTTCAAACACGAGTTAGTGCGAGCTCAAGGAAGGAGGAGAAAGTTAGCGTACGAGGTGCCATTTTTTGGACCACTTGAAACTTACCTCAATGTATGTTAATAACCTTTATTAACACAATAGTTCGTTTGCTGAAGCTCAGCCCATGCCACTGTAGCATACGTCACCAACGCAGTCGTCTGGTGTCCTCTTGGCATCGCCCGTCGGAACGACCTTCCTTCATTATACTCGTTTTCTCCACAAGAGCAGTAGTAAGAAAACTGCAGCTCCTCGCGATGAATCACTAATTTACCTCTTAATATGAATAATTAAGTTGTATTTAGGTGCAGAGTAGATTAGCTATATGTTATCTTAGCAAGACGTACGTGTTTCAAACGTCAAAAGCATCGCTTCTTCGTCCAACAACCAAATCTTCCAAGAACATTCTTCGGGCGGCATATGAACATTGCTCAAAACTTGCTTTTCACTTGAGGTGACGAGTGTAGTTCTAGATGAAGTTTCGTCATCCCCGTCTCGGAGCTCGCTGAAAGTGTCTGACACTGATGAACTACGAAGTGACTGTATGTCCAAACCATCTCACTGTTGGCTTATCATCTATAAATATAAGGGACACTATTTCCTTTTTCTTTGCAGAGAAAGAAATTGCCAAAATGACTAGGACTGCGTTGCCGGACTCAACCTAACTAAGCAAATATCTCAGCCGAAAACACTTAATGGCAGTCAATGACAAAACTTTTGCACATGAAATTATTCAGAACACGCACTTTTACCTCCTCGCGAAATAATTTCCGTTGCTTCCTTTTTACCCATTGAACAAGAAGAACAGGAAGAGGATGCGGAAAACGTAGGAGCAATGATGAAAACTTAAGGACCAAGCCTCTCGTTCGCCTCTTACGTGCAAGAAAAGAAGAGTTTAATAACGGGCTGAAGTTAAGCTAATTAATGCATTGATAAAACAAAAAGTCAGGTAAAACGTTAGGGACCGAGACGCAGAGAAAATAAACAGACATACACACCGCTGAAGAAACAGACACACACCGGTGTGTATGTTTGTTGTTTTTATCTCTGTGTTTCTGTCCCTAACGTTCGAGGTGAGCTTTTCTTTTGCTAAAAAATATTGTTTACTCTAAAGTGCATGCCTATCTATTTTCGTCGGTTACTGACATCAAACTTTTCCTTCCGGCTTCTTTTGCGGAATATCTTTGAATTCCTAGCCGAGTATGGAGCCCCGAATTTCTTTAAATGAAGCGCAACATCTAGGGTGGAGAAGGCATGAAGAAAGAGTTAATCCGGTGCTCGAGTCAGTGCTTCCACTGGGTACTTTCAAAGTTGGTTCCTTTTTTTTTCGCGGGTTCGTTTTGAGAGAATATAATATCCCGTGATTGATATGAAACGTTAACATTGCTGAGGCTCTAATCGTTCAAATTTTGTGTTTCACTGGATGCATGGATATCCACTGCATGGAGGAGCGGACGAGATATGAAATCACGTCTATGGCTGAATTTAACTTCATTTAGCTTCAAAGAACAATGAATTGAAGCTATTCCTTAGCAATGACTTATAACGTAATCAGCAAGCCTTTTCAATTTTTGTTTTTTTTATAAATATTTTGAAGTGTTGCGTTGCTAACCTGCACAAACAGGTCGGCAACGATTAAAAAAAGAAACAGCAAATGTGATAGCTTTAATAACAACCCGTCAATACCTGCACGAAGCGGGTACTGACGGGATCAGCACGCTTCCTTTAGACGTAGAGCTGCGCACTAATCAGACGTTTTAGCCGATGAATTGACAATATTTTACCAGTTCATTATTCCGTTAAGGCGTATAATCTGGATTATAAAAGTATTATTAGAGATCTGCGAAATTACAGGTATGAAAGTATACACCTCGGGAGAACAAATGCTTGGATTTACAAAGCCTTAGGGGTGGAGGAAGCGCACGTTTTAAGAACTTCATTTTGTTTCTTTTATTCATTTGTTTGACGTACATTCTAATCCCATGGGCTGATAAAAAAAAGGCGAGGGGTGAAAAAAATGGAACATTCCCGTTTTGCCTGTATGTTCATTGAATTAGCTATGTTTATTATTTTATTTCAAATTCGGTGGACTTCAAAAAAAAAAACTGCGCTTTATTCATCTTATACGTTTTTTTTTCTTTTTTATGGTACGCTGTATTAAACGCAGCACCAATTAAAACAATGTTTTTCAGCAGGAAGCTAAGCTCTAAATATAGCTGAGGTTTCGGTCGTAAGTTAGACACTCATTCTTGAAGAAAATAAAGAGTGGAAAGTTTATATTAAGAAGCATTCGCAGAAAAAAACAACGAAGTCAAGTAACAACGACGTCGTCAAATTAAGCCATATTTCATTGATTGTTTCTTGCAAATGTTTCAAATTGATTCGAGTTGTTTCGGATTGTTTCGTCAAGCTAGGTTTACCGGTTTTTTTTTAATTCTATGTTGATTTTTTTAAGTAATGATCACTGTTCACACTTATGTCACGCCCGGGAGTGAATCGTTACTGGATTTATTTATCACAAATATAACTCGAACTCGGTTTTTTTTAGCGTGTAGTGCGTTCGATATCAGCGACCATCTTCCCAATAAATTTATTTTTGCTGATTTAGACAATTTTGAAAAATTTTCTTGTCATGACACCACATACTATTCTCAAGTTGTTAACGTCAAAACAGTACAAATATTCAGACACTGTGCGGAATCTTAAAATTGGGAGGTGATACTCACAAACGACTTGGCCGATGAAGTGTACGATTATTTTGTCTACCAAGTTTGTTCAACACGGAAAGAGTGATTTAAACCTCAAAATTTAACTTCATTCAGAAGATATGGAAAACCGTGGGTTACCAAGGATATATTAAAAATAATAACGATGAAAAGCAATCTTTATGCTCGCTATTTGAGTACAAAAAACTGAAATATGCTTAAATAAAAAAGTCCACATGAGATAACTACTATGTCAGAAAAGCAAATGCTTTATGTTACTGCAAAAACGTTTCATAATAAAAATAGAAGTCACGTAATCTTGAAAAACAATTACACTATTTTAGACCAAAGTGACCAGAAAAATGTTAGCAAGAACTTATAATAGGCGGGAAGGGATTGATTGGAGTGGAGTTATTAAACAAATTTGATAACTATTTCACAAATATGTTTTACCCAGTGCAATTAGCATTTGTTCCCTATGCTTAACTCAAGATATTTCTCAAAACTGTCTTCTTTTTTTTTAATTCCCAAAACCTCTTCGATCTTTTTAAATTCCCCAAACAGCAAATGTACCCAATTTAGCAGAATGCGGGTGAAGCCTATACAATACGTATTTTGCACTATTATACCCTGTCTCATGCATGTTTCTCACCTGTCGTTCTCGACTGGAATGTTCCCTTACGGTATGCAGATTGCAAAAGGTGTCTGTTTTGTATAAGACCGGATATTTGCCATAGCGACCCGTAAAAAGATTTACGACGCAAGCCGTTGCAGTCACATTCGGTTGGACTCCCGCAAGTGTGTGAACCAACCTTTACTCCCAGCGAGGTGATAGATTTGTTGTATTTCGAAGTTAAGCAGGCATAGATGGCGCCAGTTGTTAGATTCATTCTGGGAATAATATGAAGATTGTGTTTTAAGACAACGTGTCGCGCTTGGAGTCCAAGGCCCACACTGGAATGTGGACTGAGCTGCAATGACTCAAGCGCCAGAAAGGGAATCTCGGGCGGCGTCCCCTGTCCAGGATACAGAAAAATATGCACAACCAACTCTCATTTTTTTCTTTTATGTAACGGCCGGTTTTGGGTTTAGCAAAAACAAACGCACTGAGACAAAAAAAAAAAGAAAGAAGAGCATATCTGTTACTTAACACGTTGCTTTGTCGCTTTTGCATAATTGCGGAGAGCCGTGGTGAATACGAATTGATGGTGGGCGGTATTGGGAATGTCTCCTCCCCGAGGTTGAGCTTGTGGAAAAAGAATTGTGGTGGGCACTAACGTCTGTGAAACGGGAACCAAACGTCAATGCACTTAGACAGGGCCCATTCAGCGGTACTAACTTCGCGTAACAAAATTGTTAAACACCGCGCTTTCCATTTTTTTTTGTACGAGATGTTAAGTTTTGTTATCAATCCATGAAATTGGCAATTTTACATATATCTTTTAGGTGCAATTCCCATTAAGTCAGTGATTTCTAGCCATTTTCATTGGCCCGCACTGTCCATCTATGTAAGATTAAGTGAAATAAACCTGATTCCTCGTACAATGACTTTACGAATGTTGTGTTATTTTTTCTTACAATTATTTTTAATGAAAATATTGTTACCTCTAATAATTAAAAGAACTTTCGCCTTTTGCATTGGCCGTGCATTACCTTGTGGGTTCGATTGTAACAGCCCCGATAATGTATGATCATTCGTAAGCAGGTAATGAAACTGATTCTTTAGCAATCCTATTTAATTTGTACGGCGTGCAAGTGAGTTTGCTTCTTGGCACCTCAAGAGTTTTTTTTACAGGTCAAATGCGTCGAGGTGCTTCTGTTTGCCCCCTACTTCATCCAATGACAACACGAGCTTGGCTGACTCGCTATCGCGCGTTCTCTGCGTGTTCGCTGTTTTGCCCATTGTTTGGCGTGATCCTCCCAGCGTTCCCAAGCTCCAAAGGAGCATTTTGTCATACTTTCTCACCGTATTAAAGACTGGAAAGCCACGCGTGAGCCGGAGCTAACGGCTTAAATCCTCGCCCCCTCCGCACGTTTACGCACATCACGACCTACACAACCTGTCAGCTCACTTTTGCCTCCATAAAAAAAAAGAAAAAAAAGGAAGGGGTGGACAGGTTGTTAAAACGCAACGAATACTACAGCAGCTCGGAATCTTTCATGCCCCTTGTGTGAAATCGCGTGCTACCTTGCCCTCTGTACAAATTCGTGGCGAAGATTTTAAATGGCGCGACCAATCGCGACCGGGTGGTCAGGGTCCAAGGGAGAGAGATAAGATAGGAATGAAAAGAGAGATAGGCAGAAACAGAATGAAAGAGGAAGAGAAGGAGAGGTTTTCAAAGATGCAAATGCCTCGTTTCGTTTCTCATTTGCCACGTGTTTGCCCTTGCGCGGCCGGACACAGCAGGTGCTCGTCCGAGTTCCGTTCCTCGGGATCCACTCGTGATGTCCGCGTCTGTGTTCGCGCTCCATCTTCACGAACAGTGGCGCAGGGAGCGCAAGTGTGGACAGCTCAGTTAATTATCCGCTACGTCTTTGGTTGATAATGCCAACCGAGTTGCTGGCTCTCTACACAGAGTGGCTGGCGGAAATTAGTCGCCCATTATTTTGTACCTCTGTGTGCAGCTTGAAGGTTTCGTTAATAATCGCCAAGGTCTATCCCCCCGAAAGGTGTTTCTCGAGAAAACGGGCTCGAGCGAGGGAAGGAAAGGGTCCAGAGAGCTGGCACTAATTTGGCCTGACTGAATTTGCCTCATGCACCGCTCTCGTTTATTGCGAGGGTTCCGAAACATAAAGAGCAGGTATCTCAAAGTTTTCCATAGATTTTAAAAATGCGACTGGTAACGACAGAAGCTGCTCTAAAGCTTTGGTTTCTGCCAAACAAAGCTCAAGGTTATGTGCGTGCATTATCTTTACCATGATACGATACGTGATTTTATTGTCTCGTAAGTGGTTTAAAGGGTTGCAACGTAACACTTGGTGAGATGACGAATCAAAAGCAACTGTTTAAAATGAGTAATTCTCATAAGAAGCAGCGCTTTGAATACGTTTATTGTACTAGTGTTTGCCAAAATAACCCCAATAAGTGCAATTAAAAAAAAAGAATGATAGCATTATTGTTGGAGGCAATAATCTGAAGTTGCTAAGTCTTTGGTTATTGTGCTACATGTTAGAGTTACTGATTGAAATCGACCGCAATCGAGTGTATTCTGCGAACTCAATTGCGTCTTGCCCGGCAGAGGAACAAAGAGGCCCTGACGTCAAGGCGACAGGAAGAAAACAAAAATGACTCTGATGACAGATACCGACCTTATGGCTGTTGAAGCAATGCGCCAGCGTATTTTGATGCATGAATAAATTTTAAATAACAAGCCTTTTTAATTTGCAGCCAATGATCTCCAAATACATTTCTTTCTGAATCTGCCCCTATATGCTGAACCAAAAAGCTACACAGATACTTTTCTTTTTGTTTAGTGTTAAATTTGTACCTGGGAGAGTCTGCTCAACTTGTATTGTATAAAATTAAGTGAAAATGTTTTGTTCTACACAATGGACAACCAAAGACTTCACAAACAATAAAAACAACCCCGAAAGATAAATTATTAAGTAATACTTCTACTTTAGCTAGAAGTGCACGAAATCCTGGATAAATTGATATCGGTCCTAAGGTATTACACCGAATAATTGTTAACTAAATGAGTACTAAACGTATTTCAATCTACGGGAGAGTATATCGGCTGATTTCTGAAAGTATCTACTCTCGAAAAAATCAGATATATTCCAAGTGAGTAAGAACAAAAGCAACAAACAAAAGCAACAAAAATATTTAAAGCAGTAAAGGAAAGCTTTTGAATCGTTAAAAAAGGGAACGGAAGCTGTCTGTCGTCGAATAAACGCAAAGCCATCATCGTCGTCGTCAAACGACGAACTACCCCATTAAAATCGAACGGATAAGCTTGGCTCGAACACGAAAGCGGGCGTCCTTCCAAAGCCAGGACCGGCGTCTCGAAGAGCGGCCACACCTGTTCTCCCACTCTGCTGAAAACAAAATTCGGCGGAGCAAACGACGCGAGCTTTAAAGCCCCCCCCCCCCGCATTTGCCGAAGGTCGCTCTTCAGGTGCCTGCCTCTATCGGCCATCAAACTGCGACACGTTTTCGTCATCCGGAGCCAACGGCTCTTGGAAGCGTCTTTGCGGATGCTTTCCTTTTATGTCCCCATTTGTTCGCCCTCCTCGAGGGCAGTTTGTTCTTCTCGAATGCCTCTGTTGGCGGCAGCGCCATTTTCGTGGATGGCGCACCCGTCTCTTCGAGTCCCACCTTCTTCGGTGAACTCGGGGTAGAAGCGAAGACGGCATCCCGAGCTCTAAGAGAAAATTAAAGATATTTACAGACACCGCTCGAATCACACCTTCTTGGGTTATCCCTCGGTCAGACCGAACACCTCACTGAGACCCAGGGTGATGAATAAAAATGAAGATGATTTAAGTCGTGAATTCAATCAAGATGTAACTCGTGATTTAAACCAGACCGTTTTTATTTTTATAATTTAAATCCTTTCCCGCAAAAAGAATCCCCAAAATGTTCCGTTTGTCTATTTTCAATCTATATTATGCTGAACTCAAGAAAAACGAAAACAAACAGTGATCTTTTAAGCAAACTAGAATGCTGAGCTTTTTTTTAACCACCCCATTTCATTCGCCTTTTGAGTAACGTCCTGTAGGAGTGGAGGCTCGGTAAATCACACTCTACATATTTATTTACAATATTTACACTGTTTCTTTTGACTAGCTCATCGAGGGGCCCTTCGCCGAATACCAGAGTCCGTGCAGCTCGTGGTCCAGGCACCTCGTGTCCTTAGCTCGTGCCTGTCCCGTGAGCTTGGCGCCGTTCAAGCGCTGGATCGCAGCCGATAGCTGCCGCTACAGTCCTAGTGCAAGTAGAGTGCCTTCATACACACGCGCGCTTTTGCTTGAGTGGTGACATCTCAGCCATCTTTCCGCCCAGTCGCTTTTTTTATGCATTTTGAAGTGCGCGCAATACGGTGTCACTCAGCTCGAGCGTGTAGCTTTGTCTAATGCATAGACGCCATTTTCCCGCCCAAGTCACGCACCGAGTGCGCGAGAGCGTCACGCGCTGGCACTTTCAGCGCAACAATGGATGTATTCACCCTGAGACAGACAGACATGTAGGCACCCTAAGTGCAAGTAAATCAGAACGCGAAAGAAACAAACTAGAAAAGTAATATCCCATTGCATGAAAATAAAATTGCGAGAGAACGAAAAATCAATTTCCTTAACTAAGAAAGTCAAGCAGTTTTTGTTCCATTATGGCGAAATTTACTGAATGAAAAGTGACTAAATAAACTGTCCTTCAAATGTACTGTCATTCTTTCTTCCGCATTGCTTTCAGTGATCAAAATGATTGATCAATCAATCTGCTACATTTAAAATACCTCTGGGTATAAAGTATAATTTTATGCAGCTTCACGTATTTAATCAAATTAAATTGACTTAAATAAAATAAATTTGATTTAAATAGAAAAATTAATATTTGATAAAAAGAATTATCTTCTTTTACCCTGTTGAGACCCAATAAACACCTTGCATGTTTAAGGATGCCAGATGTGCGGTAAGCTTGATGAACTAACAATATAGAATTCTGACTTTAAAACTTACTAGCATTAGCACCAGGCACGTAGCCAGGAAGGGGGGGGGCCATGGGGCCCGCCCCCCCCCGAAATCTTCTATTTTGTTGGGACCTCCTCTCCCCCTCTCCCTCATACAGCATTTTGTCAAGAGCGCCCCCCCCCCCCGAAACAAAATCCTGGCTACGTTCCTGATTAGCACCATAAGTGACTGAATTGTTTTTCGGTTCTAGCAACAAGTATAGCAACAAGTCATCCTTAACTGATATGGAATCGGCATGTCTAGAAAAAATTTTCTTGCAAGTTTGTTAATCGCGGATAAAGCCTTGCGTTTCAGCACAATCAGTCGATGTCCGCTCAAACCTGCGGGCTGCATATCTTTTGTTGATCGCCTAACAAAACTTTCACTATTTATTTATTACAGCACATAAATGAAACTGATACGATGCTGGCTTTAGATTTTGAAAGTTTGTTAAATGGTTCTTCTACAACAGGTACAAGCTATTCGCTACCCACTTAGATTAGTGTAGTACTACAAAAAAAGTAATTGGTAACAATAAAATTCACTTTACGAGGTCGAAGCAAGTTCGCTTCGAAATTGTACGCCGTGCCCTAACCCTGGGATCCCGCAACACCTCCTAGAATAGAACGCCCTAGCGCTCCGAGTGGTTACGTCACAATGTCGGAGAAGGAAGGCCATGACACAACTACGTAAAAAAATATCTGGTATCGGCGTGAAAAAAATGTTTCGTGTTGAGCGGCGCTGTGATGTTCGTGCGCGTTTATCCGACATTGATATACATTTTAAAAGCGCAGTCGTGTACAATTTATTGTATATAAAATATAAACGTAGTATACAACGCGTTAGCATGGTTGAAAGTACCAAATTTATATTTCTGATTATCCCCATAACCGCGGGACTACGTGCAGTCCCGCAGCTCCCCACACTTTTCGAATGAACCTGCTCCCATGCGACATTTTCTTCCCTCATATAGGCTCCAATTCTGGTAAATCTACGTTGTGTGTGAGCTGCTGACTGTCTAAAAAGGAACGCTGAAACATTTCAGAATGAAAGGAAGCCGAAAGAAAAAATTGCGTTGGCTTAGCTCGGCTATGCCAGGATATACATAGCGTGAGCTTATGCGCGCAAAATGAGAGACGCTATCAAGCAGCTCCGGTGCAGCGTCAGACTTGGCTACTGCGCAACAGAGGCACAGAGCTGGGCACGCGGCGGCGTCAGTGCGTCTGCCGCGGCTATGACGTCACTCCTCCGGAATGCGAAGACCGGCGAGGCGCGCGCGGTGACGGCGGAGCCTGCGGCGGCGGCGGCTCCGGCACGCCAGCTGTGCGCCGTGTGATGTCACTGCTCCTCGCGCTTGCGCAGACCGGCGAGGCGCGCGCGGTGGCGGTGGAGCCCGCGGCGACGGCGGCTCCGCCCCGCCAGCTGTGTGCCATGTGACGTCACTGCTCCTCGCGCTTGCACAGCGCGGAGCCCGGCTCATTCTGCGAGCCACGCGAAACTGCTCAACCTCGGCCCGTGTAGCTCACGCTACAAAATCCTGTCGTCGCCGCAGGTAGCGCACACGAGCAAGAGATGGGTCGACAACGTTAGCCTTTCGTCCCACACTGCTGCCGGTGCTCTCGTGTGTGGTTCTTTTGAGACTTGTTTCCTTCTTCCCGTCGTTTCTCTGTCGTCACCGCAGTCTCGGGTAGTTTGTTTTTTTTTTTTTTTTTGCTTGATACTACGGTTTTTACGTGGATTTGTGCATTCATTCATTCTTTATTTGGGTTTTCACCGGCAATGCCGGGTAGGAAGGCAGGGGCAAAAGGCATTTCTGCCTGACGGCCCCCCCCCCCCTGTACAGTTGAGAGCAGCACGCAGAGTACATTTGCCACGCTAAAAAAATACGCCAGTGACATGTTTCATGACTAAAACGCCGAGCAACATAAAAATAGCAATACAGTTAAAATAAAATTGCGATAGAATTGGAAGCATAATTTGCGGAACAAGTCCTGCTACGGTTTGAGTGACATGTACGGCAACTAGTCAACGATGACAGTGGTCGATTATCGATAGACCCCTTTCTCGACAAAAAGGCTTCTTGGAGTTCGTTTTCAAGTGTTTTCGTGGCGGATATTGCGGGACGTATGAATACAGTCGACAGGTGAGAAACAACCTATTTACGGGCTTTCTTGGTCACGTAAAACGCAAGTAAAATGGTCCAGTCGTTTTTTTTTTAATTTTGTGATGGAATGGAATCTTTTTCTTCGTTGTTATTCCTGTGCAGTTGCGTCGACATTTGTAAATATGCGTGGTAAAATTCTATTTTTCACAGGAAGGTGAATAACAAGTTTGTGTGATTATTGAAAGTGCGTTGTTTGTGCTTGTGTATATTTATACTAATGTTATTTTATTGCCTTTACCGCGTTTATATTAGAATCTTAACTGTATTAAGGTAATAGTATTATTGTAATCAAAATAAGGTACATCTTGTTCTAAGGCAGCTCGAGCCAATAGGGAGAAGTAAATTAGTTGACTGTAAATAGTAAGTCTACTACCCCTGCCACACGGAATAGGTAATATATTTTCATTAAATGATATGGAATTTAATCAGCTCGCGGTCTTGTGTGATTATACGAGCGTCGCAAGCTGATTTGTTGACCCCATATTGTAACTGAGTCAAAATTACATTAATTTTTTTCATGTGACCGGGGTATAATGCAAGAATTCGGTGACTACACGCGATAGCATCGCTCACATGATCATAAGTGACACTTGTCAAGACGTGTCCGCGTTGACTACGTCTACCTGATTTTTCACTGTGATATGTTATGCTGTGTCCAATCACTGCGTGTCTCGCCATTTTGTCGAGTATTTTCGTATAAAATTTGCATTCCTACAGCAATAATCGCGTGACTCAATGGTTTTGACTTAAATCAATCACATTTTTCATCAGACGTCTTATACGCATATCTCGCGCCATTTCGTACCGATTATTTAGCGGTGTAATATTTTGCCTGTGTAATAAAATGTTTTTGAGACCCGTTTCTATGTGCAGCTTTCATTTCAGCTAATAAGACACGCGTATGTGACTAAAAGCGCCTTACTACGGTCGATCCACGCGCGTTGCCTTCGCTTCGACGCTTGCTTCCAATGGCCTTCCTTTGCGACGTCACGAGAAGAGCACTACTACCTTCTCTTCTCGGAGGTGTTGGAGCACGCAGGTTGTTAAGCATTACAGCAAGAGTTACATTTCTCGCATAAGAATTGGCATGGAGAGAATAAGTGAAATGCCTAAGGGCATAGACCACCACCCTGAATATACTTTTTCACATCACATGCGCGATATCAGAATACATATTCACCGGCGAGATTCCGCGAAATAGTAAGCAAATTTATGGTATATTATAGAGAGAGAGAAAAAGAAAGGGAGAGAATAAATTTATTTAACAAAAGGCAGACGCGTCTTCGTCCCCTGGTGGGTGGTCTCCCTAGTCCAGGAGACCATGGTCCTTCGCGGCATGCTGGGCCCTGTCGATCAGCTCAATCTGCTCACAAGGGTCTACGCTGGTCAGTCAGCTGTCCCACTGCTGTCTGGTTGGGCTCAATATGGGTTTCGTCGCCGTGCTACCCTGGCATTCCCACACCATGTGATTTACGTTGTTAGGCACCTTGCAGGCCATGCAATCATATTTGCAGCTGAATGGATATCCCGGGTGGTAAAGTGTACTATGCGGATAGGTTTTGGTTTGCAGCTGCCTCTAAGAGCCTGCTTCTTTCTTGCATACCTTCGGGTGGGGTAGTGGCTAGACCCTTCTTCCGAGTTGGTGGCGTTCTGATATAGCTGCAATTTTTCGGGGACGCCTTCGACCGGGCTCAACATGGCTCGATCGATCGGCATGGAGGCCCGGAGTGTATAATCTCGAACCAAGGCGTGCATTATGTTCAGAATTCTAGCTTTGTGATTGGCTTTTAGGCGTTTTGATTGGCTGATGCTGTTATCCCATTTGATACGGAGCGATAATGAGATGCTAGAGCTTGTCACGCTCTGTGATCTTTAAGCAGCCAGTGATAATAGAATACAATAAACAAACAGAATTCCTTCGGTAAGCGAACCCCAGGAAATGTAAAAAAAAAAATCCTCAGGTTAATTAGTGAAGTCCGTCGGAGGTGCATTTTGGACGTCTCCGAACAACTCGACATTGCGGTTGATTAAACTAAGGTTGTATTAAGATAAACAAGAAAGCCGTTTACAACTCCCTGTAACGCCGAATTGGAGCGCAGCTCTTGAGGAGGAGGAGGAAGGGTAATCAGGGAGGGTATACCCCTCCTCCTCCTCCTCCCCTCATTCTTCAATCTCCTCCGGGGGGTCACGTGACCTGGGGGGAGGGGAGGGGGTCAAGTGATCTGGGGGGGGTCACGTGACCCCCTCCCCTCCCCCAGGTCACGTGACCCCCTCCCCCTCCTTCCCTGAGGTCACGTGACTCCGGGGGGTCACGTGACCTGAGGGGTCACGTGACCCCCCCTCCCCCTTCCCCCGAGGTCACGTGACCCCCGGGGGGGGGGGGACTCGCGCGGTGCATTGTGGGATATTTCCCATAATGCACCTCGCGGTTACGCCGACGGCGACGGCGACGGCGACACCGACGCCGCTCAAGCCGGAAACGGGCGCCTAAGAGCTGCGCTCTAAAAAAATTATATATATAAGATCTATTGCCGCCACATTTGTGCACTGCATCCTGACAATTCGCCGTGACAAAGTTCCAGCCTACTTCCCGATTAAAGGGCATCGGTTTGTGGTCCGTTCCAACAATAGCAATCTAACAATGACATGCACACTTGAACTCTTGTGTTGCTTCCAAATGTGATTACTTTCAAAGAAATTGCGGCCAATAAAATACGAGGTCATCGCGTTCGTTTTCAAGATTGAAAACTTTTGATAAAAAAAGAGACAACCATATAGATAGAGGGAGTTTGAAAACTGTTTTCATAAAACAAAGATACACGCTGGCGCGATTTTCAGCACTGCCGATGTTCTTGAGCTGAAGTATCCACCTATTACACAAGGGCGGCACCATCTTGAATTTTGTTACTTCCAGTATGGGCGAAAACATTGTTTAGCCGTCGCCACGCCAATAGATTACATTTAAGATATTAGCGCAACCGTCACCCGCTCTCGTTTGGCCTCCCTCTCTTTTTTTTTTTTTTACTATTTGCAGATTGCATTTTTTTTCGTCTTTTATTTTGGATATGCCTACCAGGCGCCTGAGGACGGGAGTAAACGAAAAGGTCTATACCGCTTCAAAAGGCTCATGTTTGCTTATTGCAACTAAAGACCCCTCATCCTGAAACATCGCGAATGTTACACAAGCGGAGGAAAGACGTGGACGATTTAAGCGCTGGTATCGAAGTGTTTTTTCATTCGTCCGTGTAACATTCGCGCTGTTTCGATATGAACCCATACCAACTAGACCACTTATCCTGCCTCTTTAAGACCCTTGATGAATTTGGATTTTACCGAAGTGTTTTAATTGAATCCTCATTTGTTCCAAATTGCTATGAAACTAAGCATGTATTCGTGTGGCACGCGAAACCTTCACAATTCTGAGTTGGTCGGGGAAGGCCGATAAAACCTGGAAATGTATTGATGTCCGCCACAGTCGGATTTGATCGTCATCTGCAAGTTTTACCGATAAGCTTAGGAGTGCTCAGCTGAGCTACATATATGTCGAAAATCACATTAAATTATAGTTCACGCTGACTTCAGTTTGCACAGAGAAGTCTCGGGACAGATTTCACATAAATCTAAAGATAAAAAATCACTTCAACCACAAAAACCAGTAGAACCGCAGCGAGCTGATTGATCTTCACCGGTTCGGCCTTTGCGCTCTGTCACAGTTGAAATAATGATCTCATAAACGATAGAAACAGAAGTACTTCATGCGGGAATGCAAGTTTTCAGTCTCTCTCTCCCAAGCAAATTTATAGTCGTAGTAATCTTCGCACCATCGAACGTAGAAACGCGGTGTAGAACAATATTGTATTGTCCCTTTGATGCACTCCACTTCCGCTAGCTTTAGTAAACTATGTTAATTAACATTTTTATTAGTGAAAATATGCATGTGTTTTAATTAGGAACTTGCTGAGACTCACTGATAACCACTCGTAAATAAGTCAGTTCTAGAAAGGTTTGGGGCACGTGGGACGCGCTGTGGTGCGCTAAAGTTACCACTCTTCCCACGGACACAGTGAGGGCGGTGCGAAAACGGAGATGATAAAAGCCGGAAAAACCGCGCTGGCGCCTTTCGCACTACTAGACTTGCGCCTGTTGCAGGAGTGGTAACTTTAGTGAACTACCGGGTAGTCAATCAGAGTTTACATAGACAAACAATGATGCACCATGCCGGACACGTGCTAGAACTCCAAAGAGTGTCAAGGTTTTCCGCAATGTTAGTTGTGGCTCGATTTGTAGAAATCAATATACCTATTTCACCAAGTAGTTTCGTTACGCCGCCGCTACCGCAATGCATTGAGAGAACTTTAGTATTTTTACGCGTGGGACAACCTCGGTGAAGCACTGCGCGCTCCGAGCATGACATGGCACGAGGCGTCTCGAGAACTGCTGCCTGCCTCTTTGGAACAAATGTTATGGCGGCGTGAAGCACGCTCCGAATACGTAGTTGAGAACGGTCTATTAAAGAATTACGTTTTGGAACTCATGCTTTATTAGCACTTAAGAAACTCCAAGAGTACATTGTGATGGCCAATAGTTGGGGTAACGCTTGCAAGATTTCCCAAAAATGTCGCAGGCGAACTGACGTTATGAAGGAACCTGTTCTGCGAAAATTTATCGTATCAGAAAATTTATAAAAGAACTTTTCTAATTGAAACGTGGACCATGGAACACAACAAATAAAAAATCGCAGAAAGCTAGTCTCTGCTTTTCTTAATATACAGTTCACGGGTTTTTAGGGTCTCAAATAACATTTTGATACTTACAGGTCTGTACTACACCCTTTCAGATATTATGATTACATTTGAACAGAACGTAAGGGCGCAAGTGAGCTGGTTTATATCACACATTTTAGTGAAAAACCCGATACCGAGGTATTTACGGACGACGAAAAGGAAGAGAAGGAGAACGTCTCAAACACATCTATACCTTTATTGTGGACAGTATCCTTTATATAGGGTTGAAAAAAGAAGGAAGGAAAGGGAACCCTTCTTCACACCACCTCTCTCAACAAAAGATACGACACCGGACCTCTAACAATGGGGTCAAAATAACAAACCATCTCAAGGCACAAAGGATGACACATAAATCACCAGAAACAAAACGCCAGGAAATTTACAAACTGCACTGGACACTTCACTGAGGGTGTCAGCTATAAGACTTTACAAAGGCGGCAAAAAGGGTCGAAACAAGGACTACACTCTTAAAAAAGCTAGTAAAAAGCTAATAACTGCAGCAGTTACTACCTATTTCTGACCGTTACTACCTTTCACTAACTATTTACTACCTCAAACGCGCGATAGGTAGTAAAAAACTAGCAAATGCAGCCGTTACTACCTTCTTACTAGCTATTTACTACCGCAAAGGGGCGGAGAATATGGCGGCGCTTGCTTCATACCCGATTGCCAGCGTTAGCGACGTACTTGCTGTTTCCGGAACGCAGGGGGAGGTATTCGACACGCAATCGTAGCGTCAACATATTGTATGAGGGGTCATGTTTAAGGGTTGGAGCTGACTTTATAACGATCGCAGCCTCCGTACAAGCACGCCGTGGAAGCCAGCGCTGCATCGAGCGCAGCGGCCATTGTTGATGCAATGGCCATGCGGCTTACTTCTTTCCTTCTCGTTTGCATTCGTTTGTGAGCGTTTATATTTTCTTTTTGGTTTTAACTGGGATGAAAATAGCCACGTAGCACATACTAAAACGTTTCCGAAAACAGGAAAAGTTCAATCTGTTTTTTTATATTTTTTAATATTTGTATTTTTTTAAATCATATGTTTTCTCTCACAAGATACGCTTGGCAACATTGTACGACAAGCAAGTTGGGGCGGTTGGGGCCAGTTGGAGTTCGCAAGACGCTACTTTCTTTGATGTGAAACTGCCGTTTTTGCCTTGTGTCGTGTGCAGCTCTTGTGTTCCCGCGTTGGAGTGCGTTCGTGCGCTCGACGGGGCGAGTGTTTGCGTGGACCTGGACTGCTCCGAGGATAGTTCTAACGAGCCGGTGCCGCTGTCACTGGGTTGAATTTCGTCGTCCAAGAAGCTTTTCTCCACCTCCTACTTGACACTGAGAACTTCTTCACGGTTTGTGTGTGCTCGGTGGTTGAATTATTCCGATTGAGCTGTCTTCGGTCGTGACACTGCACTGTCCCAACCGTTGATGTACGTCGTAAATAGTGTATGTAGCTTTGGGACTAATGAAAAAAAATTGTTTTGGCATTCTACAAGTCTTTCTGAATTTGCTCCCAAAACGCGAGCACTCGTCAGTGTACTACAAAAATTAAGACGCGAGCTGCACGCGGTATTATTTTTGCATGCATTTTTCTAGCGCAGAGCGAAAGGAGTGCAGCTGCCGTCGTACTCTCCGTCAATTACAGCCTTCGATCGCCGCGGGAGACGGCAAGAAAGCACTCCTCGCCGACGGCGACCGCATGTATCGATTTAGCGAGCGACGAGGCGATCGACGGAGACAGCGACAAGCGATGGAGATTTCTCGCGGTCACCCGTCGCGTCGCTCGGTTTTTAATTTCTAGGGAATGTCGCTCATCGCCTTGGGCGCTTGTTCCCATCGCTTTCATCCGGTTTGCCTCGTCGCGCAACTTACCTATCGACTTCGAATAACTGATGTGCTGAAACACGACGACAAGTTTGCGCACTCAAATGGTCAGTATAAAAGACTTAATGGCAGTCAAAGGAGTGAGCGGAGAGGAAGTGGCCGAGTGGGCCAACGCATCTCACCTCGAAAGCTTCCGCTGGGAACCTCCTGGGTTCCTCCGTAAGTTAGCGATTAGAGTGATTAATAAGCGTGTGTTTGTGTTGAATGCATTGTGTCGATTGTGTGCTAAAAATGTGGGTGTGCATGTTTATATGTATGTACTTGTAAATGTGGAAGAATTGAAATAAACTGTAAATAATCGGCTTCCTTGTTTGTGTACGTTTATATGGTGGTGACTAGCGCCACCTGGATTACTCATTTCCAGTTTCAATTTTTTGTTGCACCTGCCACCTGGTTGTAAGTGGCCTAACCCCGCACCTTTTTTTTCCACCGGAAATCACGTGACTAGTTGAGTTTCCGGTCTTCCGTCGGGAGGTAGCGCTAGTTACTAGCTAGAGGTAGTAAAATACATTGATTCTACTTTGAGGCTAGTAGCAGTTACTAGCTTCGTGACCTAGTAACCGTTACTAGCTTAACCGTTACTACCTCAGGCAACTAGGTTCCTAGTAACATATGTGACAAGCGGTTACTAGGTCTTACCTAGTAAATACTACTAGCTTTTTTTTAAGAGTGTAAGCGAGAAAAAAAAGTCATTTTAAGCTAAAAATATTACTAGAGATTTAGAAAACGCTTACATTCCTCTTCTACAGCCAAAGAGGACTCGTTCACTGCATTCCCATGCTTGGTTATCGCGATTGACTATTTCAGCAGGCGGTTGTGGTCGGTTTTTTCTGCTGCAAGAGTGGTTGTCGAGTTCCATAATGGCACTCAATTCTTACATTCCTGAATATGCTTGGATACCTCGGAATATGAATCCTTGTTTTTGACACATCGTTTACGTTCGCCTAGTCTATCATTAAGACAACGCTTCGTTTGACCTATATAGGACAAACCACAATCTTTTAGACTACACCTGAAACACATGTACCACACTTTTCCCTGTGTTTTTTAAGCAACCAGAAAGGTTGCTTAAAAACCAATATAAAAGGTTCTGTCCTCAATAAAGGTTTAGCCGTGTTTGCGACATTCTCCTTCTCTGCTTTGTCGTTGTCTTTCAATACCTCAGTCTCGGGGTTTTCACTAAAATGTTTCTTCAAAAATTCTTCCTACGTATAATTTTATAATATTGTGTGCAGTTATTTCAAAGGCACGGCGTATTTTTCCCTGTATGCTGAAACACTCGCGGAATATTAAAATGTTAAACGAAAATTCGAGAAGCACACACAATTATAAAGAAAAAAATACCCTTTTGGATTAAGCAATCTTCTATAGGAACACCGACCTCGACAGTAATACGTGTTTTGCGCAATATTCAACCATCTAAAAGTTAAAGGGACCACGAAACGATTCTGAAATCGAATTTAATCCACCGATCGTCGTCAAAGGTGTGAAAAGAAACACATAAACACAAAAATAGGGAGCCAAAAAAAATTCTTCGCTATAGAACTTTAAAAAGAAAACTGGACTCTTTTGCGCCTTCTTTCCTTCGAAAGCTCTCTGCCTTTTCACTGCGATGCATCCGCGGAATCGCAGCGCGTCAGCCGAATCCACGTCGCCTATTGGGTAAGAGCCTACCAAACGTTACTAAAACACTCAGTTGGGAAACTCGCCGTTGAAACCTGGGCCGCTGGCGTCCACCGAGACTGAGCTAAATGCGACAACAGCGCCACTCTGTATCATTTGTCTGTACTGTGGTCGCCTTGAACTTTCAGACGCATGTTTTTGCGTAAAAACCAATGGGAAAAAACTCTTTTGTATGATATTTATTGGAGTTTAGCACAAAATGAGGGGCGCGTGATGTTTTTAAAATCTTTAGTTTGCAAGGTTTTGCGGCACAATTAATATTGTTTTTATACAACCATGCCTCAGCGGTGCTTTCAGGTAGCGAGTCCCGACCTAGGTGCATTTTAACTTCGGTAGTAAGGCGCGGCGCGTCCGCTGGAGAGACGGGGTGGCACCCCTGCAACCTCTTCTAATGTACCTGTTCTGATGCCAAAATGGCCGATTAAAGCCAAAATAAAAGTAACGTGCGGTTCCTCGAGTGGCCGCTGCGGGAGAAATGGCGGCGTTGTGTTCGCCATTAGCTCGGTTCGCGAGGACAGATCGGGGCCACTTTTTCAGAGCAGTCTTATGGCAGTTTCCCAATTGACTGGTTTAGTAACGTTGAGCCTACCTCACCAGCACCGCGATCGTAAACAATAAATAGCCGACGAATGTTTCCTAAAAGTTTTGTTAATTAATATTCAGATCCACATTTTGTTGCATAATTAAAGATGTGACGAAAATTGCCAAATTTGATAGGATGGATGGATGGATGAATACGGCTGAGCCCTTTGGATCCGGCGGTAGCTTACGCCACCTAGCCATTTTGTCTTACCGTTTAAGCTTAGAATATTTAAATGTGAAAACTATATTCACTCTGCACTGAAAAGAAAGTGAGGCTATAAAACCCCTTGCCATCAGTTAATAAGAAAATACCTAGTTTTCATCGTGCTTTCTGCCACCATTCACTTAATCTTTGCTTGGTAATCTCTACTGTCTTGAAATTCACTTTTCCTTCGCTGTCTCTAAAACCCAATAACTTTATTAAATCTATGTTGTCTTCGGTAGGCATAGGGTGAAGCCTTCACAGTAGAACATCAAGTGCTCAGCCGTCTCGTCCACCTCTCCACAAGCAGCGCACACTGTATCCATTTCCTGGTACTTCGCTCTGTATGTTCTGGTTCGCAAGACACCTGTCCTTGCCTCAAACAACAATGAGCTTCCCTAGAATTGTCATAAATGCTTTCTTTGGCAATAACTGTTTTGTTTAATCTATAGCTTTCCAGAGCCGTCTGGAAAGCTATATGCTGAGAGCCAAGCGCCATCTATCGTGTGGTAAACGAATCAAGAAAAATACCCTACTGCGCCTGCGCAAAAGGGCCGACGCGTCGTTGATCGCGACCACGGTGTCGTCGCGACGACCAACGAACGTTTATTTTTCTACGTGATATTCTCGCGCGTCCCGACTTCAAGCACCAAGAAAAAAGTACTTGAAACAGACCACGACGAACAAGAAAGCTGGACCCACAAACACCCGAGAGAAGGTACAACGGCTACGAATCCACCGAGCTCGGCAGATAGGCCTAGCAGGCACTCCGACTCTTTGCTCAGTGCTGCGTTGCTTCAACGGTCCTTGGGCAAGACCGTCTGCCCACGACCGGTTGGCGTGCTGAATGGAATATGCCCGCGCGGCCTTAGTGGACCCTTCCCGTATTATAGTTTGATCGCTGACCTCAATTTTAGATTCAGAGGTGAGGTCAATCTCTTCCCCTTCTTTTCCGAGGCAGTGTTGACGAACACTGTCGTCGAAAAGGGACTCGTCGATTCTATCTTCTTGTTTTGTGTGATATAGAGCTCAAATAAACGCCGAATGGATTACCTTCGTAACACGGTATGTACACTTTGTTATTTGTATACCATTTTTATTCTGACACGACTGCACGTCGCTGTCTAGCTATAACAGTTCGTGGGAGCTATGTGCGATGCCGGTCCAACCTTCCTTTGCCGAGTATCACGTCAGTATCGAGTTGCAATTGTAAAATATCGGTACCGAAGCGCTTACCAACAGCGCGAATACAGCACTTCCATCAAACGCGCGCGTCCGCTCCAAGTGTAAACAGGTATTTTCGTGGCTCTTGCCACGAAAAGTCGTAGTTCAAACGTATCTTTTTTAACGTCGGCTTGCTACTGCATCTCCTAGGCCGCGAAAAACGCCGCGGCAATTTGTTTCCATCTACATCGCTTTGCAAACGACTGACACGGGCCGCCTTTTACCAATAATGACAGTTGGGTTGACTTCTGGAGTCTTCACCGGAAGACTCTCCGCACTTCCCAACAGGCATACCGGCGTATGGGACTAGTCCCATGCTGTCGCCGTAGCGCAACATATCTCATTGAATTTCGCTCAGCTGCGATGTGTCCATGCATAGGCGTAGACTACGGGGGGACATCGAGGCTCGTGCCCCCCCTGGTGAGATCCGGGGGGAAGGGGGGGGAGGGGGTGGCAGAGTTATTTTGGCCCCGGGCCATGATCCTTACCGAGACGCTGTTTACGCGCCATGTAACGAGCTTCTAGTGGTGGCATGTAAACAAAATAACGTCCAGGTTGCCTTTATTGACAAAATACATGGGAAATTTAATCCCAGCGTGCTTTCGTTAGCTTCAATCTCCAGTTCTGGAGAGAAGCCAACGCGCAGCACCCCCTCCCCCCCCGAAAAACTTCTCAGCCTGCCCCCCCCCCCCCCCCCCCCCCCCGCCCGGGAAAATGGAAAGTCTACGCCGCTGTGTCCATGGCTATCGCGGCAATGAGGGGCGCCGATTAAAAAGTACGTCAATAACATCAGCGCCATCAGCGCAGTAAAACCTACCGGCGCACCCCCAACTCGCCGCCGCCGACGCTCCCATTCTACAGCCGAGAGAACTTCCGGTTCCGGAAACAGGGTACGTCACGACCGTCAAAATTACGCCGCAACTTGTTTTGCGGTCAGGTAGAGAGACAGAAAAAGTTGATATTTCATTAATTTTTTGTGTAGAAGTTAATAAACTGAGACGAAAACGGATGCCTGTGCGGCATTCAGTGAACGTTGAAGGTTTACTGTAAAAGTGTTCTGGCAAAAGTAAAAAGGTCATTTCATGGTCCCTTTAAAGCAAAGCTCTCTAGGATCAAAGGGGCTTTGATAAAAATGCACTAGAATGTTACTGCAAAACTTCCGAGGTTTTAATTGTTTGCAAAATTCACCGCGTAAAATGTTTGGTGTGCATCATGCAGTTCCTTTTTCAATTATTGAACAGATGAAAGGACACTTAAAGTCTAGTGCACAGCCCTTGTGTATCTCTCAAAGCGAAGACGTGAAAGCCACATCTGAGAGCGGTTACTGTTACACCAAAAAAAGACCAAGGCCCACGTTCAATAAGCACGCCAGCGTTTCCGCAAATCCGCGCAATTGCGGCAAAAAACTGAATAAAGAAGAAGAGTTTATGTGGACGTAAATACTGGAATGATATCTTAGACTTAGAAGCACAAAAGTATAACAAAAGCTTAGACCGTGCAGAAGAGAGGTGACTTTGTACCTGCGACCCTAAACACGTGCCGCATATTCTAAGACAGAGAGCTTCCCATGAAATCATGGTGTCGCAGAAACCGACTAGCAATCTCAATCCTACTTGGTCGGCGGCACTCCTTTCAAGAGGCTCGCGGCTCTCTATCTCCAGAGTTTCGCCGAGGGCAGGAAGTCTGTTTCAATCGGTCAGTTTGTTTGTACGGTCAACGAACGCTCTCCCAAGTACTCATCACGCGTTCAAAGTCCGCCTACTGGTTTTGCCCAGTGGTTGTTAATGTCCCTTTGAGAGGAGACATAGTTCAAAATCCCTTGAAAGCAATGTAAAAGAGGAAAAGAAAAGCCGTAACAAACACAAATTGCAGGTTCCGTCGAATACCAGCTTTCTTTCTTTTCTTTCCAAAGCATGCAAATCGCGCAGAGCTGCAACCCTCGCATTCCAGTCACGGAAGAGGAGACGTTCATCGCTGCCTATCGCGGTCTCCTACGCTCGCATTAAGTGCCTCTCAGCGACGAAAAAAACAGCTGGATGTGGCCGTTTTGTAACCAGCTGGCCGTAAGAAGACGATAGCCTCGTCCTTTCTTGCTGTCTCTTCCTTCACTCGCGATCTTCTTTTCTGTTCTAGAAACTTTGCTTCCGCAACGTTCTTTCTTCTTTTCCTTTCCGATTCACTCCTCTGCTTCCCAGCGCCGTTTGCTATCGGCAGCGGACTAGACCCTCCGTTGATTTTTCGAGGTCGTGCTGGAGCTACCTCGCATTTCGACGATTGAGTGCGGCAAATCTTGCGTACGTACCGCGGACGGCTGACTATACGATGATTTGGCTTGCAACGCGGGATAAACGAAAAAAAAAACAAAAGCTGGTCAATACGGGATTATTTTACGGTTCTTAAAGAAACACTCCCGTGGCAAAACCGGCCCACCCGCACCCTCGTGTCTTTATACCCCGTGCACAAACATGTCTTCGATGGACGTTGTCTTTTTGTCTCTTATAAAAAAAATATGATTTTTTGTTCTGTTGTGGCTGTAGTGTTTATTCTTCGATTGGTGGGTGTGCGCGATACCGAAGAAAATGGTGTAGTGTCGATGACGTTGCGCGCTCGAGCATTTTGGGCCAACGAGGGTTCCGATGCAAATCGTGCTATTGTACGACCGGTTTCCACGAGTCTGCCAGGACAAGAAGCGTCGAATTAGTTTAATGTATGGCGCGGACGCAATATGGTTGCACATGTTTCGGCGCTGTTGCGCATAGACATTAGACGGTGCAGCCATGTCGAACACTTTCTTCCACTAAAGAAAAATAAAGAGTAAAGAATAACAGCCAAAATTTGGATCGGCACCACGAGCGAGCGCTCCATTAGAAATAAGACAGGTAGACCAAAAATGGTTAGGTGTAAACCATTTAACACATTCTGTTTAAAACAAAAATATGGTTCGGAGAGTGACCGCTGCCATGGCATGATTCTCAACACGAAGACTCACATTTGCCATTTTCTCGTCTTTTCCTGTCCACGTCTAACCACAGACATCATAAATCTAAAAAAAAAATTAAAAAACTTGTATGAATCTTACCGAGCCAAGTGGCTGGTACCCAGGCAGCACACCAATGTTGGACCTACAGTGGGCCAACAATGGCAAACACTGGCTTCAGAGGTTGGTCCAACATTGGCATTCTGGCCAAGCGCAACTTCTTCCAATGTTGGCCCAGCCATTGGCACCAACGTTGGGCCATCGTTCAACCAATGTTCCAGCCATCATTGGCACCGACGTTGGGCCATCGTTCAACCAATTTTCCAGCCATCATTGGCACCAACGTTGGGCCATTGTTTAACCAGTGTTTTAGCCATCATTGGCTCCAATGCAAGGCCATCCTTTAACCAACGTTTCAGCCATCATTGGCACCATTGTTGGGCCATCGTTAAACCAATATTTCAGCCATCATTGGCATCCACACTATGTCATTGGCTATGCCAATTTTGGCTTTCACACTAATTCAATGGCTATGCCATCATTGGTATACAAGTTCATTCATTGAATAGGCCGTTATTGGCAGTCAAGCTAATTCATTGCCATGTCGCAATGTTAATGCCACATCTTGAATGCTGCCTATGCAATGATGGCAATGCCTTTAAATCCTGGTTATTCCAACATTGAGTTTTAAGAACCCCTGGCCTGTTGTGTATTACTAGCCCACTGCAAAAAGTCATTCTGGGCACAAGTGGCAAGGTCCTCCTATGCTTTGTTTATGCACTATTTTATCTGGCGTGCAAATGACTAATTCAAGATCAATTAATACTTTTTCGGAACTTTTATTGAAAGGGGCTAGGGAGGAGGCTCAGTGGGGAGCCTATGCCTGGTCCAGGGAGGGTCCTGGGGAGGGTCCTGGGGCGAGTCCTGGGGCTGGGGAGCCATTACGGCTTCCGAACGCCTCTTCCTGCCGCCTCCCTTGTCGCAAGACCCTGGCAGCCACTTCACCACCATTTTTGAAGCTGCCGATTCTTCAATTTTTAGCTTCGCACTGATGGCATCTACGAAAAGATCCAAACGTCAAAGATCAACGCTTTCAAACCCACATTGGTCTTGGTGAAATACACTCGCAAGCAGCACGTTGTGAATGGGCCAAGGCTCTACATAAGTTCACGTGTTTCTGTAGCATCGCGATGTTCTGACGAGCTTGACTCACAATGTACTAAACGTTCTTCCGCAACCTCAACCAAGTCGTCGTGAAGTCAAGGATGACTGACTACCATTAGCTCTTTCTCAACTATGTAACTGAATATATCATGCACAAGCAAATGAACAGACGCGATCAAGCCACGAAAGGCAGTGCTGGCTCACTTGCTCTAGCAGAAGCCTTAGCCGCGGCATCCCTCCGCTTAAATGCTTGCTGAAATGAATCGCTCTCGAGCTAGCACCTGGCACCCATGCGAATTATCCGTTAACCCTGAATGCGTATCGTCTGGAAGGTTGGATATTTTAAACTTATTTAAAACGTCCCGAACTGAAATAACGTATTTAATACATAAAGGAAACGCGTAAAGAAGAAGTAATCGCACATGAATTTGTAAACAGGCAGCAAAACAGACACAAAATATTCTCTTCAAATCTCCTAGAAGTTTATTACACACAGCATGTTCCGTAGAGCAGTAGAAACGTGCAAGCGATCTGCGAAATGTAAAGAGGTACTGCTAAGTTTTTATACAGCTGAAAAGATTGCAAAGCAAACAGAACCGGGGTAATTCTAGGCCATATTGTCTGTTCTCCCGGCAGCTGGAAAAATATTTTCCCGAAAATTCTCCTGACAGACGCCGCCTCTCATTGGCGGTGGCAATCAGTTCATCGAATGACGTTTCATTGACAGATCGTTTTATTGACACGCTGTTTCATCAGCAGATTGTTTTACAAAATATAATGATTAGCTTTTTTTTTTTTTGGTAACAAGTTACCCCAAATTGTCGCCACAAATGGCATGTAGAGTGGGACACGTGGGTTAACATTCCTGTAATGAGCCGTCACAGAACGTCGCCGCGAAGCTGCGTGGACGGGTCTGCCGGCCGGTGACACACCCGCGAAAAAAGGAAGTGAATGTTCTGCCGCCGGCACAAAAGCCGGGGAAACAAATGCCAGCAGTTCCTTCCATTGGGTCTCGTATAAAACGAATTGTGAAAACAACTATTTGAACCTGTAGAGTAACTCCCTGTTAAGGTGTCCGTCTCTTACGCGGCAGGACCCTGGTTTAATCGTCAGTGTGGGATTACTTTTTTTTCTAGGCATTTGGCGATACCTACGGCATTTCATTTCTACAATTAACACACAAAAAAGTTAATGTTGTCAACGAAACTTCGCTGAACTAAATGGTATGAGACTCCCCTTTCGGGGGATGAATGAAGGACTGCAAGGCTTGGGCCAGGTGAAACAATGGACCTTTTTCACATACCGACGGCACCAGGCGGTGGCTGCACGAACTAAAAATCGAGGAAGGGACCTACCTGCGCTACCAATCGATAATGGGAGCTACGCTACCAGTTTCTTCGTTCTCTGAGCAGCAGGGCGTGCCCGACGCGCCGTCCAAGTGGGGCATCCGTGGCGTCCACTTAAACGTCGTGTTATTCTTTCCGTCCGCTTTCTTTTTTTGCGTAACACAATTATATGTATGCTGCAATTACGTTTTCTACTCGCATCCACAGCTCCTTCCGAATTTCCTCGATTTTTCGTGCACACTTCCGCCGCTTGGCATCGGGCGCTCGCGCGTGCGCAGAACGCTTCTCGGAAAAGGTCCATTGGGTTAAAATCAGCAGAACCCATCCTTTGGGAATGATTATCTACGTTAATGCGAATAGCATCAAACGGTGCGGAGTTATGCGCGTTCGTCAGGTAGCCGGCACACTCTAGATACGCCAACCCACTCTTGAGGCGATTCTAAATTTGTTGACACTTTCACAGCCCTGCGCACGATCTCCGCAGCCCAGCACGTGCGTTTGTGTCACTTAGGAAGGCGAGCAAAGCACGCGCCATACGCACAAACACTCAAAATGGTACCGACCAGACTTTCTGAGCGTCTCAGCTAGTCTCAACCAACGGTACTCTAAACGGTTGTTTATATCTTACCATAGGACGCGCCTTACAGCGCTGTCACAGCTACCGGTGCGCGCGCGTTCCATGCACGAGGGCTCATTCCGCTCTCGTGAGGGTGAGCACAGCCGCTACATCACCCTCTCCCGAGCGCGGGAGAGGGTGAGCTAGGGGCGAGTAGCTAAGCCTCACGAGAGCGGAACGAGCCCTCGTGCATGGAACGCGCGCGATGGTAAAGATATAAACAGGTGTTTAGAGTGCCTTGAATGACTGCCTTCATAGCTCTGTGGTTAGCGCGTCTGCCTGCTGATCAAAGGGTCAACGGTTCGAATCCCGCCGGCGCCGGTCTTTTTTATTTATTTGTCGACCCGCGGCGTAAGAGGTTAGATAGCCAGATAGATAGATATGATAGATAGATACATAGACGAAAAGTGCGTGAAGTATCCAAAGAATGCTATTCGCATTAATATGTTTCTAATGATCTGCCGCAGACTGTGATACACGCGGGGTCAGAGTGATACACGCGCCGTCCGAAACTGGCAGAATTTGTTTTTCCCGGGCTATGTCCTCCATTCACCCCCGGGAAGGGCGCAGTCCCATACCACTTAATTCAGCGAACTTTCGTCCACAATATTCGTTTTTTGTTATTCAGTGTTAGTCATAAAAAAAAAAAACAGTGTTGTAAATATCGTCAAATGCTTAAAAATGTTCGAGAAAAAAAATAAGCCCACACTGGTGGATTGAATCAGGTCCCGCTGTGTGTGAGGCAGACACCTTACCAGTGAGCTACTCTACAACTTCAAATAGTCGTTTTCTCAATTAGTCTTATACGAGACCCGATAGGGGACAACTGCCGGCATTCTCTTCCCGGGCTGCCGGCAGAATATCCACTTCCGCGAAAAAAATTTCCCCGCAGCGTGCGATTCGAATAGCGAGTGTCGGTGATATGTTAGTGTCGACGAAACGTGTCCATGAAACGCGTGTCCATAAAATTGTCTATGAAAGGTGTTTTACGAACAGCCGGCAGAACAAGAAAGTCAGTATTCTGCCGGGAGTTGCATTATTTCAGGCAGCTAATGGGAGGCAACTCTCCGTAAAATTTCGGAAAATTATTGTCCCGGCTGCCGGGAGAATAGACACTGCCTAATTCTAAAGATAATCTGGAAGAGTATACCCGTAGAACAGCGGTCACTCGTTGCCAACAAGCAGGTCGCCGTGCACTTACCAAAAAATTAGCGGACTTGAAAGATGTATTCCGAGATATTTGTCGATATGGGCACTGGAGAACAACCACGTACACACACGAACGAGATGGCAGGGGTCCGTGAAGATTCAACACGATGCGGTACAAGCTGTCATTTGCCGAACCAAACCACATCACGAGAATTTCTGACTTCGAAGAAATCGCTTGTTACCGATATACGCGTAGGACTTTTCAAACACTGAGCCACACAGGCCGCAGTTAAGAGTTCAGTCAGGGCCAGGGAAAGGAATGCTGGTGGGGGAAGCAGATGGGTTGCTGGAGAGGTGAGGAGGAAACATTCCCCTCCCTCCAGCATTTCGCCCGCATCCTGCTTCTTCAAGGTCCCCAGGAGGGTGCGCTTATGGCCCATTCACACTGGAAGCGGATCCGCGTTCGCGAAGCGTTTGCGGATGCGGCTCGCGAGCGACCCCGTTCAGACACACCCAGAGGCGGTTGGCGGTTGGCGAGAGGCGGTTGGAGGTTTCTCGGCGATAACGCGTGATCTTTTGAGAGTTGCGTTTGGCAACCTTGTTTTACAATCCAAAATCCACTTTAATCCACGATCCAAAGCCAAAAGTTTGCTATTTTGGCACCCGGAAATACCCGGAAAATTTTTCTTCGGGATGTTCGCACGCATCACGAGTTCGGGCAGCGAAAAGAAGAGACATGGACCCGCAAAACTCGCCTGTGCTTCCCTCGACTTCGCCCGCAAGAAAAGCCCAGCTAGGCGCGCCTTGCTGACTCAGAACAGGATGCCCCCGACTTTTTCTTCGAAGTGGACCCTTCCCGCATGAATAGCTGACCTTCTTTTCGGGAAAGAGGGCCAGTGTTCTCCCTCGTTGTTCGCTCTTATCATTTTCGAAGTTGTGAACGGTGGGGTGGACCCAGAGCCTTCGGTGGACCGTGGTGTGGGGAATGTGTTCGGTGCTAGCCGGTCGTAGCTTCGTTGGTGGCGGACTCTCCTCTCGTCTCTCGAACGTCGATCGAGTCTACTGTTTGTTTGACATTAAGCTCAAATAAACGCCGTATGGATTACCTCTGCATCGTCTGGTACGTACACTTTATTTCTTGAGTATGTTCCTTTTATTTCTTTTGGTAGTAGTACTCGTTACGGGTCGAGCTAGCACAGGTACCCTGCCCGCTCCGCGGTGTTGCGTTGGATAAGCAATCGGGCTCACGACGTCTCTATCGGCCTTCGTGGTGATCATGCACGGTGTTGAATGCTTTCAATAGTTCACGCGATTATCTTATTGGGTACAAAAGCTGACATTTCGGTCGATCAGGGGCGGGTTCCGACGTTCTACGGGCAGAGACTACCAAGGCAGCGAGCTTCGGGCTGTGGCACCCGGAATAATAAACAAACTCTTACCCGAACCAAATCACCGGTGCGAAGCCCGTTAATATTACGAGTCAAATCTTTTCGCGGCGGATTCAAGTGACGGACGTGAACATCGCGTTTCTCCGTTGATTTGTCTCCTGTAACGCTAGGACTACAGCGCCTTAGACGCCTCGCCAGCGACAGGTGCCATCTTGTTTTGAAAGACACTGACGTCACGTCAGCGTCGCGTTCCGATTGGTTGCCGCTTTGCGGTTCGTGAAAGCGGTTGGGAGAAATCGGTCCCGAAGCGGTTGGCAGAAACGCGCTCAAACCGCTCGATCTCAGCCGCTTTGCGGTTGAGAACGCGCGGATCCGCTTGGCGAACGCGGATCCGCTTCCAGTGTGAACGCGCCATTACAAAGGGCTTATCTTCGAGGGTCATCCGAACAATGAACACGGCGGGAGGATTCGTCAGTGGATACTTTTGTAAAGTCGTCCCAAAGTTGACAGTGCAGTGGATGCTATGTGAGTGGTCTACCAAGCAGTGTCCTTCAGGCAGGTGCCGTGTTCTGCCTTGTGACTCGCTTGGAGACTATAGTCACGTGACCGTAACCAGAGACACGCTTGGCCTCAAATACGCATAGCGTCTACTCTGCTGTCAATACCGAATGAACAGGACAGCAGCATCGAATTCTACTCGGCGAAAACTTTTCTTGGCAATGCAGTGGAAGATAGAGGACCGCGCTCCCTCTCCTATTTCGAGCGCTGAATAAAGCTGTGCGCGGGCTCTCCTCCTTTCCACTGCATTGCCAAGAAAAGTTCTCGTCGAGATAGCTTTGGAGTCCCAAAGGAACTGCCCTTCCCAAGTGTTAACCGAAAACGGGAGGTATGAAGATGCTATGTTTTACGCCGTAAAACCCACACTCTAAACTAAAATGTAAAAATAGCCGCGTCTTCTTTCTGCTCACGATGTCCACAAATAAACGGAAATTACAAAGAAAAAATTATTACTCAGAAATAAGCTTTGCCGCATAATAATAATAATAATAATAATAATAATAATAATAATAATAATAATAATAATAATAATAATAATAATAATAATATTAATAATAATAATAATAATAATAATAATAATAATAATAATACATTTATTGTATGGAGCACAGCAATGTTTGCGTGACGGGCGCATCAAAAGCCAAAACAAGGCTTGTGGGATGCTACCCTAAAATTAACACTTTAAACGTTGCTACCCGGTATACACAAAGGAAATAAGACAAATTGACATACACACGTCCTTAGAATGTCCCAAGGTCATAGTCAGCAATTGGGTGCATGCAACACACAGAATCACACCTCCAAATACTGATGCAAGTACATAGATAAGGTTTAAAAGAACTTAATATAAAAATAGCGATAATCACAAAGCCCAAAGTGTCGCGCCTGATGAAGAAAAGAAAAAAAATTTTTTTTTTCGTGTACTGCAACGAAATTGCAGTACACGGCGTCCAACGAGCGATTGTCCAGGACGTCCAGGCTACACAAGTGCAACACACACTGGGAAACACTAAACAAAGTAAAGCAAAGATCATCAAAAACTCATACTTCTAAGTGATTTCTTAAGTTTACGGAGTGAGGTAAGGCCTAGAAGCTCGGGCGGCAGCTGTGAGAAAAGCTTTGGAACGTAATATGCTCGCGTACTTTCACCGTATCGGGTATGCGCAAGAGGTATTTGGAAAGGCTGCACGTGTCGGAGGGCACGAGATGATGAGCTTAAAGTTTTGAATTCAGAGCTCAGAGTTCAGAGAATTCAGAGAGAGATATTTTGCAGCACGCTAATAACATATCTTTTGTTTCGCGAGGGTTGGGTACATGTAACAAAAACTCTACCACTTCTCAAACCATGTAATCATAAATGCAACACAGATGCAAAGATCCCCAAAGCTGAAGTTTAAAAAAAAACGCGAATCTAACAAAACGATGACAACACATGGAGAGGTTCTGGGCTCGAAAGTGCTAACGACTTATCACATCGCAGAATAAATAAAAAATAAAAATATCAGGAATAGCGTCTGCATATTTGAGGAATTTGCTAAACAGGGAGGTAATTGGACGTCCCTAAGGTGGCTCAAAATTCGCGAATAAATAACTAAACATTTGTTTCGGGTGTTAAAAGTGTTTTAATGCATATTTCGTCGCTCTCTACGTGGGCGTCGACGAACATAAGCGCCGCTGCCTGCGCCCCTGTCGAGGTGAGCACTACTTTTTACGCGTTGTAACGACACTATATCGCGCTATAGACTCGTATATTTGGCCCGCATGCAGCCTCGAGCGAGCTGTTTAGAATGTCGGTGCGAGACAGAGCGACGGCGTAGCAATCGCAACATGAGAACCGACTGCGCCTCGATCTGGCCGACCGCGCTCGCTCTGCTGAAATGTGAGCGTGGGAATTCCGAGCACCGTTAGCTCACTGGTGTTGCAGAAGCTCCTTTGTCGTTGAGACCTTGCAAACGCCTGCGGAGCCGTTCAAGTGCTTGGCGCATCTCCCGCGCAGCATCGCAACCTTTTTGGCGCCTGATAGGCCAAGTGAGCCCGTAGCATGTTCTGCGGTTCATTTTAAGTTGAAGCAGAGTAGCCGCGAAGTACGTGAACCGTTGCGACGATGTGTGATGTTGAAAAATAAACAGAAAAAAATTATCTCGCAGGTTTTTTCTGTTTCAGATGTGGCGATTTGAGACATGAATGCTGTAAATTCGTCATGAAGGGATCAATTCGTTGGCACTATTATTGCGTTCATTCGGCTCGCTCTCTGCACTAATGAACTGATCTTTTGATTTTCGAGACTTCCGCTTTTCTAGAGAACTTCGTGACAACGCCAGTCGCTCCTTGGCGCACTGAATCCTGCAAAGCCAATAAACTACACCCAAAACTACTCCGTTGTAGTTCCGTGGAATTTTGGGGCTAGTGAATACAGTGAAGCGCGATAAGAATTCTTAAATGCTGGTGGCCGCCCGCCTGTCTACCCTGGTCGGCTCGGACCAAACAGAGACAAAGGCGCCTAGAAACTCCCTTCCCTGGCAGTTCCGTGTAGTTCCGGTGTCCGTAAAATACAGTTAGATGCCAAGCTGGCAGTTCACCGAAGTCCCTGTGCAGTCCCGGTCCAGTCTACTACGGCCAAGGCCCAATCTTGGCCCCATAGCTAGTTTAAGCAAGTGTGCTGCCTGAGGTGTACAATAAGAATCTATTAAAAATAAAACTTTCCAATTGACACCTTTGCCCTCAAATAAGTATTTAATAAAGTTTGC